>VMBQ01010848.1:11666-24920 GCA_007657795.1 Dreissena rostriformis | reverse complement strand
CGTACAGACGCACCTCCCATTGTAACGTAGTTCAGCGGGAGTGGTTATATGTATAGATTTGATTGTGAAAAATATGTTTTCAGAGAAATCGATTTTTTTTTTATAATTTGGTTATTTTTCATTCAAAATGATTTTTTACTAATTAATATCAGTTTCAGTTTATTGGCAAAATCAGCAAATACATGCCTTTGGCCACATATAGCCACACGCTAACCACTTGTGTATTGGACAACTTCGATTGAGTTTATATTTATTAAATTGAGACAATCCCCACATTCCTGCATATGGGTCACCAATTGTCCGTTATTCACTAAATCACGAGTTGCAGATTTCATGCTTATTTCATAAATTATGGTAAGCATCAATTTGGTTTCTGAGCATTCTTACTTTTGTAAAGGACACATAATACTAAAATATTACATCATTGAACATTATGTTTACTAAACAAAATCTGCAAAATTCAAGAAACCATACGTCTGGACTTTTCCTGTCGTCACAAAACTGTGCGTACATAACGTGACCTTGTTTTGCGTTCGAAAAAAGAAACAGCACACTGATGTACATTGTTGATTTATTTCTTGAATATGCGACAAAAAGTTGAAAATTTCTCATTTTGATAAACTGTGAACAAGTCCCTTTAATTTAAGATGTATCGTATAACAGGATTGATAACATAAATTTAAACCATACGACTTAAAAATACCTGTGAAGGTGTGTCCCCCCCCCCCAATAAACACACCTATTTTTAGTGTTTAAACACCATATGCATCTACATTTAAAAAAAACTTACCTAAAATGCTAAATATCTTAATTATTTTCAAGTATAACTGTTTAACATACCTTTAGTGTAATCCACGGGACCTAGTTGTCCTCGCACTATGTAAACATCGAATGGTATAGAATTTGAACTCAATACTCAGTACTCCTGTACGCGCTATTTTTACATATCGACCATGACCTATACGTTAAAGGCGTTTCTATTGACCCGTATAGGATTTTGAAATAGCGCAGATAACGGTCGTGATTCGTGATAGTCCGCAATTGTTATACACAATTGTGAAACAGACCACCCAAATATTTACAAGCTTTATCAAACCTTTTGATGAGAGATTTTACTGTATAAAAACTTTTGCTTGACCAATACAAACCTTGTGTCAACTATACTATTCTTTAATCTCTCCCTCATCGATAAGCTTATTTGTACATATCTGCACTTTGTGACTGTCATATTTACTGGCCCTTTTGATAAAATTTTCAATATTTCTTACATGAGGTAAACCCACATATTCCACCTACAATTTCTATCCATAATGTGACAAAATGATGTTAGTGTATGGGGGACAACAGGGGGATATTGAACATTTTTTTAAAGGACGTGTATAATTTTAAATAAACGTTCGTTGTTTTGATGCAGTCAATATCCCTTATTATGGATTTTCAAAAATCTTGGCTTGGGATCTCATTAACCCATTTATGCCTAGTGGACTCTCCCATCCTTCTAAATGGGATCAATTTATTTCCAAAATTAGGGCTGTCTAGTATATTTATTTCTATATTTAGAATATTTCTTACAGAAATTCATTAAAGCAAACAGCGTAGACCCTGATGAGACGCCGCATCATGCGGCGTCTCATCTGGGCCTACATAGTTTGCCAAGGCCTTTTTTCTAGACGCTAGGCATAAATGGGTTAAGCTCAAGGTCACACGTTTAATTTGAATGTTTTAACGTGTATGTAAGTTACCGTTCTACATCTGTTGTGCGTTATAAATGACGTTCATTAAAATTGCCTCAAATGTTAATCACATGGACTAATTTTGAAGAAGGTATGAGGCAGTCACAACTCCTCGAGATCAAGGTAACATTTGAAGGTCAAATGAATTATGGCGGCGAAAAAGCTTTCCTATAAACTGCCTCATTATAGTTGTGTTTAAGATATTTGTTCAACATTTTCATTTTTTTTTTTATAAGTTGAAACCTTTTTCATCAACACGATACTTTGTAACCGAATCGACAAAATTAGTTAATGAGCCTTTCAACGACAAAACTTGTTAGTTTATTGTTTAGGTTAGATTATTTCACTTTATGAACATTATTGTGGTAATATGAAGGCGGTCAGTTAACCTAGTAAGACTTTTCCTGTGTCAGCCGATTAATAAGTACTAAGTGCCTATGCTAGACAATGGCAATACTTATTTGTGGCGTGTTCTGAGAAAACTGGGCAAAATGCTTGTGCGTAAATTGTCATCCCAGATTAGCCTGTGCAGTCCGCACAGGCTTATAAGGGACGACAATTTCCGCTTTTATGGAATTTTTCGTTTAAATGATGTCTCTTCTTAGCGAAAATCCAGTTTAGGCGGAAAGTGTCGTCCCTGATTAGCCTGTGCGGACTGCACAGGCTAATCTGGGATGACACTTTACGCACAAGCTTTTTGCCCAATTTCTCAGAACACGCCACATATCAGAGGTAGTTGAAAAATGGCAATACAAATCAAATCATAACCATTGCCCACATAAATCATTGTTAATGTACGTAAAACAAGAACATTATTGTTCATAATCGTGTGTTGTATTATTGTATATTTATTTCCGAATTAAACGGTGAATAAAACACTATTATGCGCCTTTTCCCATTGTTATAACAAGAAAAACGCGCAAAATGACGTTGCCAAGAAGTGTATTTTCCCCCAACATCGTCATTGAATTCAACAAGTTTTTGTGTGGAACTGCTTAAATGGATTACAAATGATGAAAAACTGAGAAGAAATCACGATGTAGCACATTTACATTTAACATAAAGAAGTGAAACTCCAGAAGCTCCAGCAGAATTGTATTCCAATTATACTAACGTCCGCGGTCCTTTATTTATGGCAAGTGACCAATTGCCAAAACAGAACAGTACGACACAATTCGAAACAACATACAACACATAGTAAAATAAAACTGGGGTCACCGCCTTGGAAGGTCAATGCTAAGCACAAGTTTTAAGGATGGTAATTTTTCATTGCAAATATAATTGTACTCATTCATCTACACCATACTATTTTAAAATAAAGTTGCGGTATTAAAATCCCTTGGTTGTTAAACATAATTAAAAAAAAAAGTCTTTCAACCGAGGTGATACTTTTCTTGCTTATATTTTCGCGATTCAATTAATGCGATAGCCTAGGTTATAGATGTTAACATAAACCCTGTTGTTTTACAGCATAAAGGACTCTCATATGAGAACAAGTATATGAATCTTTCTGCGTTTTGTCATAGCAGTAGTCCGATGGTCATTTCTGTTTTCTAGTATGCACATTTAATGGCATGATCAATGGCACATTCCACGAATAAATTGTGTCGTGTTCTGAGAAAACTGGACAAAATGCATGTGCGTACAGTGTCGTCCCAGATTAGTCTGTGCAGTCCGCACAGGCTAATCCGGGACGACACTTTCCGCCTAAACTGGATTTTCGCTAAGAAGAGACATCATTTAAACGAAAAATTCCATAAAAGACTGCACAGGCTAATCTAGGATGACAATTTACGCACAAGCATTATGCCCAGTTTTCTCAGAACACGACACAATTGATCATGTCATTCAATGATTGTGATGGCCCATTCATGTGTTTATAGTTCTGTAGCAAATGATAACGCCCACAAGGCTGCATAATCGAATTTATTAACTCGTATATCCCTCGACAAAATGGCTTAGACACACAGCAAGTCAGAGCGATCTCAGCTTTTGCAACAGTTGAATGAATGTTCGTAATAAATTATTGTATGAGGACATGTATCATATGTATGATTACAACCCCACCCATCTTCCCCTGTCATATAAAGGAACAACAACACCACCATAACAACACATAGTCATACTTACTACAATTTTATTAAAATTTAGAACAGATTAAACTACAGATAAAACCATCTGTTTGAAAAGGGGGACTGCAAAACAAGTCATGGGTTATTGCATTAAGGTTTTAAAATGAACTTAATAATACCAAGATAAAGCTCAGGATTTCAACAGAATCTTATTTTTATAATCTGTTACAATATATACATAAAATTACATTATGTCAGGTTGAATAAATGTGGCATGTTCTGAGAAAACTGGGCAAAATGCTTGTGCGTAAAGTGTCATCCTAGATTAGCTTGTGCGGTCCGCACAGGCTAATCTGGGACGACCCTTTCCGCCTAAACTCGATTTTCGCTAAGTAGAGACATCACTTTAACGAAAAATTCCATAAAAGCGGAAATGGTCGTCCCTGATTAGCCTGTGCGGACTGCACGGACTGCACAGGCTAATCTGGGATGACAATTTTCGCACAAGCATTTTGCCCAGTTTTCTCAGAACACGCCACAAATATCCCATTCATCAGGCGAGGCAGACAAAAGTCACATTGAAATACAGATAAAAATAACAATTAAATTAACGTGAACCACAACAATTCAAAATTTAAGTAAATTGCATAAAATCCTATACATTATACATACATGCGTGCATTTAAAAACAGTGTAATCAAATATGAAAGTAAGAGATAATTCTTACACCATGTGAAAGGCACGCAATATCATTGTGAACATTTTAAGATGAGGTTTGCTGCGCATTGCTTAAAACATTGAGCTCCGAAATAATTGTCATTTTTAAATGACACATCTGTTAGGATATGATAAAAATGTAAAAAAATAAAGAAAAAGAAAAACTATGAGATATCTCAAAACACTTTTCTAACACTTCGATACATGCTATGGTAATTAAGACATGTACATGTAGACTCTTCTTAAACAAGTCGAAAGTTGAATTAAACGAATATATGCTTAAATATATGAAGTTTTGGCTATATCAATACTTTTTTGGGGTATATTTATCCACGTTGAAAAGCCTTAACCAATTTATATTATACATAGCCAATAACTGGTATGCGTCGGAATAATATCACTAAAAGATTTGAAAACACAGAAAATTAAGGATAGCATAAAGGCTTTTATCTCGAATCAGGTTAAATAAAGATGTGAAACATACACAATAAAATAGAGAAGTGTAAAATACTGTGCATATGTGTTATTCTTTAAAACAATAATATATAACATACAATGTTTATATATATGGTAATTTAGATACTATAACTACATGTACACATGTCAACATATCAGATAAACTTAAGAATCCTGCTTGCAATGGTAGCATATTTATAATGTCAAACATTCTCATATACTGTTCCTCTGTATAACGGATAGTCAGTTATTGGCAGGTTTTCTCATGTAAGAAGTTGTTAGTTATCCTCCGATCCATCCTCATTGATGTAGAAGTCCTGAAATGTCAGACATAACATGACAGCAAGGTTTTCATATATGACATGATAGAAAGACATTTCATAAGAATCAATACAACAAACATGACATTATAGTAAGGATGAGAGACATTACATAAGAGTAAGGATTTCAGATATGACATGAGAGAACGGATGTTGGATATCAAACCTGACAAGAGAGAGGGTGAATGTAAGACATGATTTGAGAGTTAATATGACAAACATGATATTATAGTAAGGAAACAGGCATGCTATGAGAGCAATAACATCAACCACTACATACGAGCAAGGATGTAAGACATAAAATGAAAGAAAGGACGTCAGACATGACACGAGAGCAATGCCATTAGACTTTACATGACAACCATTACATCAAAGACGATATAAGAGCAAAGACAATCAGGCATGACATTAAAGCAATGGCATGATACATGACATGAGATACTCCATGACTTGAGAAACAGATGTCAATGGTGACATTAAAGTGGGGATACATGAATGAGAGTAAGTATGTAAGACATGACATGAGAGCAAGGATGTAAGAATCAATAAGAACAAGGACATCAAATATGAAAAGATAGTAAGGGAAACAGGCATGAAAAGAGAGCAAACAGGACATGATAAAAGGATGTGAGACATACATGGGAGCAAGGATATCTGGCATAACATGAGAACAATCTTATTTGCAAACAAAATGGATTATAAGTCGGAATCTTTGAACCTCGTTGTAATGATGAGAATGTGACCTACCACCATGAATGCAGCAGCAATGCACAGGACTTTACCATCAAGGGACAGGTCTGCCGGAACTGAAACAAATATTTATAAAATAGAAATCGGTTGTTCCAACACTAACAGTTTCACTAAATTTCAAAGCGAACATGTTTACATGATGATAGAAATACAACAAATAGTACAAATATTGTGTTGCTCAGAAATGCATTGATATATTTGATAAGATTTGAACAATTTTTAATTGACACTTTAACATAGCATTTTACCAACAAATTTACATTTAGTTTTATTTATGGCAAAGTTTAAACCTAATTTGTTTTATCTTACTTGCATTCAAAGCATTCGGCTTACTGAGAATCTTATACTCGATTTCCTGGGAAGAACAAGTACTTATTTTGTAAATCCCTATGTTGGCATTGAACCAACGACCTCCTGGTCGCAAGGCAGTCTACAAACTCGCAGCTTGACAGTGTACTCACAGTTAACCCTATAGTTGTCTGCATCAGTGACGGCATCTTTGCAGCAACCGCTCCACACCTTGGCGATATTACCAACACGCTGGGTCAGGGATGGGTCAGTGATCTTGAATCAGAGAAAGGGCATTTGACACAGAATTCTCTGGCAACCAGACAAATCGTGAGTTGAGCTTAGAACTACTGTATCTGGTCTGGACATAAAATGTACTATAGTTTCACTCTCACACATTCAACCATACAAAACACACAATCTTTCTATGTTCCGTATTACTTTTTTTACATTCTACGTAATACACATTTGCATATCAGTATATATAGATGAAAAAGAAAGTGTATCGATAGATGGTTTACATAAAGCGAAAAATATGTAAAACATGGATGACCAAAAAGCGTAATTGAAACAACCAGAAAGGCGTGCTTATTGTTGACAGAATTGTTGTCTCGAAGTTCCATAGACATGAAACAATAGCCTAATATAAACATACCGGAATATTGATATCATTTTTGCAGCAAATGCCCTGGCAGGGACAACAGGGAGCCCAGAGAGTAAACAGGTGGTTGTCTGCGGCGTCAAATACCTGCATGTGCGGACTGCACTTGGAGTTGCTGGAATTAGGAGTATCAGAATACATGCGTATACAAGGCAGTAACATTAGACCTGCCTGCCACAACCATTTGAGCAACATATGCAGAGGAACGTATACAAATTTCTGTGAAGCTTAATCAATATAAACCCAATAGTTTTGCATACAGACTTGAATCAAACAAGATAAGTTAAAAGACAAGTTTATGATTGCATGAGCCGCCACAGTAAAAGCTTGCAGAATTTTGGCTTGTTGGGTAAATAATTGTAAACACTTAAAGCTCTACGTACCACTAGCCGATCATTTATGCTTAAAACTTAAATATTACAATGATACACAATTAAATAACAAACTAAAATGCTCACAAACATTACACCAATGATGGGACGCGTATCCCTACCCTGTGATGATCTGTTGCGTAGTTCGGTGGAATGAAGACGCACATAAGTGTCGCGTTCTGAGAAAACTGGACAAAATGCATGTGCGTAAATTATCAACCCAGATTAGATTAGCCTGTGCAGTCCGCACAGGCTAATCAGGGACGACAATTTCCGCTTTTATGTTTTTTTCGTATAAATGGTGTCTCTTCTAAGCGAAAATCCAGTTAAGGCGGAAAGGGTCGTCCCGGATTATCCTGTGCGGACTGCACTGGCTTATCTGGGAGGACACTTTACGCACATGCATTATGCCCAGTTGTCTCAGAACAGGACACATAACTCGGAGAACTGTTTATTGAGCTTTATTCTACTATTTTACTAAAATCTTCAAAGTCCATAAGTCATTCTTATGATCCGACAACAATACAAAGGGCAGGACCCTACCCAAGACGAGGCGGATCTCTCTGATTATTTATGTTCTCTCAGCTGTGTTAGACTCTAAATGACTAAGTTTTGGTCCAATATATGCAACACTGAACGATTGTAGGTCACGTATGTTAACGCTTGTCAACGTTTATTGGGCCAAACCTATTGTTAAATTGTAGAACACTGGTGTTTATTCTTATTTGATTATTGCCTTCTGTCATTTAACATAATAACAAACACGATTTAATACTCCGGGCTATTATTTACTGTGATAAAAAAACATAATCAATATGTTAAGGAATTGAAATGACGTAGGTTGGATTGACGTTGACATATGATGTCAACCATGGAAAATACGGACAGGGCTAATACGTCACAAGCGAGATACTGATTTCTTCCATCATTAACAGCAATTAGTCCAGATGTATAATGAAAATGTCCAAAAATAAATAATTGTATACGTTATCTTTCATAACCTATCTGCCCCACGGTTGTTACCTGGTAATATCCCTACCATGTCTTGATCATGCCAATCCAACGAAGTGCTCCACGGGTATTGATCATTAATCTCCGTACCCTGTAACGATCCTACCAATCCAATGAGGTTCTCCGCGTGAGAGAGGCATTACTGTCCCTACCCTGTGTAAATCCTGACAATCAAATGAGGTACCAAATGGGTCAAAACCATTAATGTCCCTACCCTGTCTTGATCCTGCCAACCAGACGCCCGACAGGAGCCTCCACGTTGATGACCATCTGACAGCAACCGCCTGCACACCAGCAGCACCCCGTGCAGCATTTGAAGTCGCGGGACATCCGAATTATCTCCTGTAATACAAGTATACATGCATACTGTGCATACTTTCAAGATAACATAAAAAAGACTTGTTCACAGTTTGGCAAATTGACAATGGTAAAAAAAGTGTCATTTGTGAAAACAGAATGTATACAATATATTCAGACAATCAATCAGTAAAATAATAAAGCGTGTGTAACACGAGGCATGCCCTTTACCTCCTTTAATTGTTAACCAGGAATATATAGGAAATACATAGATATGAGCAACATGTATGATTATATTTATACAATTTAGCAAGATATTAGATTAAAATACTACCAAAATTACTGAATCTACCTGAGAGTTGTTGTCCGTCATATGCAACTGAAACCCGCGTTGCGTAGGACAAATGCATCGCTCACAGAGGCTTGACTCTAAATTTGAAGAGAACACATATGTGTAAAGTACTAGCACAGAAAATACCAAAACCCTGCTATATTGCTACCAAATGTGGAATACTATATAATATAAACATACACAAATAATCAGAGGTCATATTCACACATTCTGAAGGAAAAGATTGAAATCATAATTATATTAGAGGATTTTTTTTTATCAAATCTTTGTTCTAATCATTTTTTTTCCTATTTAAATTCAAAATATGGTAAAATAAAATATCAGTCCATTCTTACCCGCAATAATGAAATTCAAATAAATGTGTATAAGGTGATGCAAACTGATATTTTAATTTAACAGACAATTTTATGATTGTATGAACTGTAAGTTTTCCCTAAAGATGGTACTGGTCGGTTGCATGATTTTAGGAACCGTAAGTTTTCACTAAAAAGGGTACACAATTTGACAAATGTATGATTGTACGAACTGTACGTTTTTTGTTAAAAAGGGTACTGAACAATAATGTTATTGTAAGAACTGTGTGTTTTCACAAAGGAGGGTATTGGACTAGTGTATACTTGAAAGAATTATTAGTTTTTTTTTTCTAATGAAGGTACTGGACAATTGCATGATTGTAATAACTTTAAGTTTTCACGAATTCGGTTACTGGACGATGACAGGAACTGAAAATTTGAAAAGGTAGTTGTGTACCTTCTTGTACAAAGAATATCTGCTGCATGTCCTTGTTCAGAACTGCATAGCGATTCCTCGTCTCAAATCCAGTCAGAACTAAAAACAGGAATAACAATTTAAAAAGTCACTAATATATTTAAGTGTCACATAAGTGCAAAAAAGACAGAAATGCCTACTATTAGAAATAGCTGAACTTATTGAGTTTTTAAACTATGGTTACACATTTTTTAAATCTTATTTATTAGCACAAATTTATTAAATTATTTAATATTGTTTAATCATTCTCGCATTTGAAATACTGTTCAATTAATCCATTATATAAGCATTAATATTTTTGCACCATGTTTTAAATAATAGGTTTAAGTAACATAACTTAAACATAAGAACTTAAGAGCTGTATGGTTATCACACGCGAAGTTAAGTGTCTACGTCAACGGATCAACTGGCCCAATGTGTGTATTATAGAGACTTTTTGACATTTGTCATGGAGAAATTATTTAAGAATTATTTTGTAAGTAAGAAATACAGAAAATTGTTTGTTGTATAAATCTTTATATCACTCACGATGCTGGAACATATTTTTCGTGCAAAAAAAACAGTACAGAAAGTCAGCTGATACCTTCGAGCATCTCGACCTTTTGTTTGATAAAGATCTGGTCAAGACTCGCCAGATACTGTACACTCGGGGGCAGGCCGCCCATGGGCATCTGCATCTGCACTGGAGTGTAGCAATGAAATTAATCAAATTATCAAGAATATCATTTCATTTACAGTGTTCTTTCACCGTAAATGATATAACCATCTGACTCAATCGTGATACATCGGCAATGTGTGGAATCCTCCGCAAGAAAGGCAATCATGATACATCGACTATCTCCGTGTAACAAAATGGTTGTTGTACACAGTATTTAACAACTCCGTTTCTATTTTGATTGCATTTATTTTTGTTGAATAATTCAAACACAACGTTTTCCAGTGTTCGTGAAATACAATTTAACAACATCAAAGCATGACGGCTTTGCTCACAACACAGACAAGCTTCCTACATCTTACATTGTCAGACCTAGACTGCCTTTCCTACCCCAAAAATGAAAATTCAAAGATAACCAATATGACCGTATACAATTTTTGATTGGTTATTTCAACGCTAATGTTCCGACTCAATGCGACAGGCAGGTACTAGACAGAAATTATCTTATTTGACCATGTCTTTCGAATGTTTTTGATGGCCAATTAAGATTAAATCTCCCGAGGCAATTAAACTGCACTTCTTTGCAGAAATTATTTTTACTTCTACCAGTATAACATATTGTAGTGGTTTCAGCATCCTTAATTTATACAGCCTTAAGGTAAGTGTCGACCTACAAGTCAAAGTGTTGGTTTTTCTGCAGCTTCTGGAGTTTCACTTCTTTAAACTTAACGCATTTACAATGTACTTTAAGGTATGCCTTTTTTGCGTTTTCTTTTTAATGTTTTGCGTATACCATACTATTCTTTATAATTAAACATCTATTACATTATATTCTTTACAATTAAACATCTCTTAATACTTTCCAAAATTCAAGAATTCTATTTATGAAATTATGGCTGTTGTTATAAAAGATTTATTAATCATTTTCTACAATTCAATTGTTTTTTTGTGTGTGTAAACAATGTTGCCCCTAAATACCAGCTACGTTACACTCCGGAATCCTCCTATGCAATAAATCGTCTGCTGATCCAGAGTGCATCTGCCTCTGCACTTTAGCAGTTAAATAAAGTCATCAGGGTTAGTAATCAAGAAATATCATAACATTGACTGTGTTCTTTCCCTTTATACATATAATCATTTTCAATTTACAGGAGCAATGAAGTAATCAGGATAGGTAGTCCAGAAAAAACATAACATTTACAGAATATATAAACAAAAATATATTCATATTCCTCTGCATTGTAACGGGGCAATTTTAATTTTTAAGGTATATTGCACGAGCTGAGCGTAAAACTACCAAATATACCTAATATTTCTCTCTAACACATTATATTTAAACGTTTATCATTCGACAGTTACTAATTGTTTGCACATGTAGTTGTTACTTGTATGAAGTGAATCGATATGTCTAGCCTTAAAGAACACATACAAACAAATTGTTGAAATCAATCAACCACAGCTACGTGAGGTATAATTCAAACTATAATATAACAACAATGTAGAGTCGGCCTTGCATGAACACATAAATACCACAGATGTGAACTAAATGTTTTCACACCGTGGTCTTCACTCCATGATTTTGTAAACATTTACAAACTCTTTAAAACATTTATCATTTACTGTGCAAGGGGCAAACAGAATTTAATATTATAAAAAAAATAACAGATATATTCAGACGTTGCATAATTGTAATTATAAGTTGCAAAAGGTTTGTATTTTGCATTACTCTTCTTATCTGAACAGTTAATATTCATCATTATTAGGTTACACACAATCATAGAAAATGTTCAATTGCAGGTCAAGCTGAAAGCTTTAATACTATTTTAAACATATCAATGTTTATATGTTCTTTTTATTGAAAATACTTTCGATTGAACTTAGGCTACTTAGCTTTCAATAAAATTCTTCTGTTACATAAAATAACATTATATAGGTGAAAATAAGATATAGCATATGTGTTAAAATCCCCAAACAAGTGATAATCATTGCACAAGTTTATTTAAACCTAAAACCACTTGCTCAGTGAGACCCTTTATTTTAATTAAAGAGAGTATGCACGATTTTGTCAAATATTTATGAATTTATATAAAATTTATATAAAATGTGTAAAAAAAACATATTATACATATATTTCAATATAAATTAAAATAAAATTTAAGAAGAACATGTGTCGAAAAATGCGGAATAAGCCAGATATTTAAATCTGATATCAAAAATGGCTGTACAGCCGAATTTGCCAGCATGTATATCATGCATGTACGATGTGAATCTAAATTTAGTTTTAGTGCAGATTCGTTCATACGACACAAAGACACAATTTTGTTTCCTAACAAATACGAGTAAAAGTGTCGGCATCGCCTTTAACCAGCGCTAACTTGTCTTTTGCTGCATTTTATTAAATTCGTCTTCAACGTATATTTTTTTCATGTCTATTTTGTGTTATTGTAACATATTTTTTATCAATATATTACAATTTAACACATATACAAATCGTGCATACTCACTTTAATGTGAAGTTAAGACACGATAGACCACGGTGCTGTTTATAATTGATTATAACTATTTCCGTCTATCAGTAACTTACTTGACTGGGGCTGTTTGTTCACAGACATGCTGGTTGATAGGATTGATCAGCCGCTAGTGTGTGTGTTTCAAGAGGTCAGAATCTGAAATGAAATAAATATACATGTGGGTAGGCATACTACAACATGTTATTTAAAACGTTACTTGATTAGTTATATACATATTATATATATATATATATGGCCGAGACCAAATTGTTTACCATCTTGCATATATATAT
>VMBQ01010847.1:18745-32437 GCA_007657795.1 Dreissena rostriformis | reverse complement strand
CCTAAGTTCTTCGTAAGCGAACAACTAAAATTATCAGGATATTATTTGATCTGTTTCTAAAATTCGTTAATTTGAAAATTATTTAACATTTGTTATAATATTCAATCAATATTTGTAATTATTTCGTTTCGGCGAATCGCCGTGTATTAAACCTACTGATTCATATTTCGTCTGCACTTTTACCAACCAAATAACATAAAAGTATAATGGTTAGCAACTGACTCACATTTTACACTCACTGTTACCAACCAAATTACATATCACCAGTATGGTGAAGTACTGAGGTTCAAAAGATGTTGAAAAGAACATGGGCATATAGCTTGATATAATATTTGTTTACGGTTAAGCCAGGTGGGTTGCGAACGGTGTAACATATATATGTTATACTTATAAGGTGTATCGTTACTGCTTGCAATGTTAACCATAGCTCGTTCACAGGTCAATCATGACCCGTTCAACAGTTAGTACATCAACCTTAACAGTGACGAACGGGAAGTATACATGTACTCACCTACTGCAGCATAGGCGTGTGCATGTCTGTTGTATCATATAACCGCTGCATTCATGTTTTGTGAATACAGTTGCAGCATAGCAAATTTGTAGTTTAAGAAATTGCACACTGTCACAAACTAAAACAGAAATTTGATACTTCAAATGTAAAATATAAACCGTTGCGATTTATAAGACAAATATAACTACACGGGCCAGTGTATCGTTCATTCCTCAAGGTGAACTTCAAAGCTTTGTAAATTTATAAAAACAAATTTAACACCGGGCGGACAATGTTCAAAATTAACAAACATAACATAACATATTAAGTTAATCTGACGATATCAAAAAAACTAACTTTACTATGAAATGTAGGAGAAGTCGTAGTAGTCGTAGTAGTAGTAGTAGTAGTAGAAAAAGTAGTAGTAGTAGTAGTAGTAGTAGTTGTAGTAGTAGTAGTAGTAGTGGTTTGTAGTAGTAATAGTAGTAGTAGTAGTAGTAGTAGTAGTAGTAGTAGTAGTAGTAGTAGTAGAAGTTGTAGTAGTAGTAGTAGTCGTAGTAGTAGAAGTAGTAGTAGGAGTAGTAGTAGTAGAAGTAGTAGTAGTAGTAGTACTAGAAGTAGTAGTAGTAGTANGCCATTTGGCGTGCATCATCGTCTTATCCATATATATATATACTCATACCAAGTTTCAATGAAATCCGCCAAAGCACTTCCAAGATATTGCTCCGGACACAAAAGTGCCGGACGGACGGACGGACAGCCGGACGGACAACACCAAAACAATATCCCTCCGCCTCTGGCGGGGGATAATAACTGTTTTCGTTAGTCAATTGTTCCAAGTGTTTGTATCAGTCTTGTGGCTTGCACTATTTCCTATCATACTCGAGGCTCCGCCTCTTGTGTAATACGTCATCACACAAGCCACTCGACTAATACAAACTCTTGGAATAATTGACTAGCGTAATATTCTGTATAAACCGCTGCAGTCAGGTACTGACATAAGGGTATGATAAGGTTATCTGCTTAGAATGGCCAAGCTTGCTGATGATATGTTAACTGAGAACTTTTATATAAATCAAACATTGTTAAAAATGGCCAAGGTCAAAAATTATATCCAACACGCAAACAAAACCAAACACAGAGCAAAATATGTAATTGACATGCGAGTATGCACACACAAACGGTAACTTGCCCATACCGTGATGTGCCATCAGGGCGTATGTGAATGTGTGGGTCTCCATATCTGCCATATTGTCAGGAGCCTTTGGGGATCGAAGTCTACAAAGAAACAAAAACATGCATCATGTTGAACACATTATATATGTACCCTCTTCAGAACTTAACAATTATATGTCATTGTCTGTTTATTTTTAGTGTTTAATTTTGTCTCATATTATTTAAATTCAGAACCATTGTGAGCAAATAATTCCTAAAGTCAGTTGTCAGTTTATTTGAAGTTTTTTTATTTTGTCTCCTTTGAATTGTCTTGAGTATTGTGCCATAATTCAAGACTGCTAAACCTATTGATTGTTTTTCTAGGAAAACTAAATTTTAATATAGCCTCTTCTCTAGTATATTCGGCCACTTAAGAGTGAAATTGACTTTTTCTACTGAATGATAAGATTTTCAGCACAAGTGAGACATTCAATTAAACATTTTATATCTTAACCACAAAATTATGGACAAAAAAATAACAGCGCAGGTATTTCCATAGTAACAGGGCAATTCTAGATGGGCACCCTAGCAACCCTGATTTGTTGGTATCTTTCCTATCAATCTGTTCAGTCATCATTTTTAAAGGAAAACATAAAACTTTTAAAGTAATTTGGATATAAATTATAAAATAAATATTCTTATAGACTAATACACACAAAAAAATACTGTTTAAAAGTGAATATTTTCAGAATTATTGGTATTTAAAATAAGCATAACTAACTTAAGTTTTTATCAGAAATATGTCATAATTACCAAAATAAGGGGGTGGCCAAATTTATAGGAATGGATAAATATATAGGAAAGAAGGCTACATGATAAATACCAATAAAGTGAATAAAGCTTTGAAAATAAAATGTGTACAACAAGAGGAAGGGTGAAAGGGCACTTCAGATGGGGAACTTACGGTACCCTGAACATGTTTTTGTTTTTTTCAAATAAGCATTAAAAATGTTTGTATTATACTTTGATATAAAGCATTGTTTAGCTACACATTATAAGTAATGTAATGCATACACATAAGGTTAAATGAACTAGAGCTTTGTCACTAACGTGACGTATACCCCCANAGAAGTCGTAGTAGTAGTAGTAGTAGCAGCAGCAGCAGCAGCAGCAGAAGTAGTAGTATTAGCAGTGAGACACCACAGTGTGTAAACACTCTGAATTGTGACAAATCTGGCTGAGCAAGCAAATTTTATTATCGACTTTAAAAGACTTCCGGTCTTATGGAGGTATTATATATAATATTGATGAACACAAATGAATCATACAAAGGTTGATTATCCCAATATGGACTGCGCCAAAAGTATTATAATTTCAGCTCGTCAGTCGTATGTGTCTTAAAATTGCAATCCTTAATGATGTAAAAAAACTTATAGAGATTTATTCTGGCTTAACAATTATATATACATGTATAGTATATGATAATATGTTTTGATCAAAGATCAATCAATCAATCCATTTTAGTGAAATTAATAGATCTATGCTTTGATTTTAGTGGCGATTAGAGTATCCTAAAATTAATATCGCAAAAGCTAAGTCAGCAAAAATCCGAATTTTATTATTGTAAATAGTACTAAATAGAGTTATGTTTATAATCCTGTTTAAGATGCACCAGGATTAACACACTTAATCGATACATTAATAAAGAATCAATAAAACTGATAAACTATGTAATGTTTTCAGTAGTATGAAGTTATTTGAAATGAAAGGCCAATGTGTGTCTCAGATGTGACTCATACTAGCATATTTAGATAAGCACATGCATAGTTCAAGCTTGACATAAACAAAAGACCGCAGGACCGCAGCATCCTGCCGCTCAAAGGCCACACCCTGTCCTCTTTTTCCACCATCATGCCGTTTTTGTTAATATGATCACAATATTAAAGAGAAAGACAATTAATATTAACAAAATGAAGAATGTCATAAACAAAATAACCGCATATATGATTCCAGTAAGAAATTTATAATTTAAAATGAGTACAGTTTTCCATAATTTGGTTAGTAATCTATTTAAAGTTGAGTGATATACAAGATTGCTCTCGCACAGTGATTATAATTGATTTCCATAATTTTTTTATTGAAAATCCATGTTTTCTACAGGCATTTACGGCTACTAGCATGTGCGTTGACTTTAGATTATATCATAACACGTCCTTGAATTGTATTGCGATGTCTGGTTCAGTACTCTGGTTTTAAAATATGTTATAAATGTCTAAGTTGATAAGTCTAAATTGTGTAATTCGAGCTAGATATCCGGAGGATGCAGTGTCTGTTCATTTACCGTGTACCCTTTTAGTTATCAAGTGTCATTTAACATTCATATATTCTCCATTGGGATGGTAAACAATGTATGCTTCAGTGTGGTTTATATTTCATGTCATATTACAGGCATTAGACATACACAATGTCAGGAGTATTTGATTTTTTTTATATTACGTAATTCGTCCTTGTTCAGAAATTCGTATTGTTGTTATTAATGGCTGCTCTAATGTTAGCATTATTGTACTTAGGATAATGCTTATTATATTAAAAAAAGTGTTATTTGTGGAAATGTCACTATTTTCCATCAAGCATAATGAGATGCCATTTAAGTATTTCAGTACAATCTGTCCCTTCAGTACACGTCCTATTGTATCTCCTAGGTTTTTGAAAATCCCATTATCTGTTTGTACCAACAATGCAGACACATTATTTTAAATATATTTAAAATCACACAACACGATATCAACCGTTACTATTTCATCGAAACCGTCATTAGTGGATAATATAGGCAAGGTTTGCCTGTACCTACGCATTACATGTTTTCTTCAAAGTTGGTGAGGTCAGGATTAAAACTATTTATCTGAGGATAGCAGTAAAGTGGCATTGTGAGAAATGATTATCTTCAGTGATCACATTATTGTACAGAATTGTTTTTACTGTAATGCCAATAATTAACTGAATTCTAAATGATACTAGTTTGATAAAGTATAGAAACAAAGTTGTACATGATAATTTTGTACAGTGATCTAAGCTAGAGCACTGAAATGTATGAGCGGTTACAATTAAACGCCTATGATTAACCGAAACAATTTGGACTTTTATTTTTCAATGCATTTTTGTATGTTGAGGTAAACAATTAATTGACCGTTAGTGTGATGCTCATGCGGATACACCATTTTGATAAGGTTCCATTTATACAAAATTAGTTATATATTATATAATAATAAAAAACGTAATGAAATTAACGTAACACCATCAATTATTTTTATTTGTATTATTTAAAAGGCTGTGATGACATATTGAATATGTTGTCCGCCTAGAAAGTCCCGGCTTTGATCCTCATTTGGGAGCGATCTCAAAATCTTCTTTGAAGACACTTAAGTACTGACTCTACCCATAAAACAGACTCCAGTGTCTCAACAAGCATTGGGCCTCTAGCTAAAATAAAAAGATTTAAACAAATTATTGTAATTAACATGTCATTAAAATACTTTTTATAATTTTGCACGATTATTGATTTTAACTGTATGCATGGACCATTCTAGCCATGGTGGTTGTTAAATTATTTCAAAAGCACCATAACCTTTCACCATACGGATCTCACCTTTGACCCTTAGTGACCTAGCAGATCTAAGCAAAGAATGTTCGCAAGATTGCACTTTAGACATATTTGAAAAAAAATGTCCCAATGCTTGCAGCTTTATTTTTAAACTGAACGGCCTTTTTTTTTTTTTTCAAAAAATCCGAAATACCATAAAAACATATTTGTTTCATTTTCTTAGTTTCATAATGCTTGGGTAAAATTTTTACGTAAAGATTATTTTAATTGTTTTAAACATACGCCCCCTGTCGGCTTGTGTTCCAACGGACCGGAAACATTTAAAAGCACGTCAGAAATTATATAATACTTATAATCTGAGCAAATTGCATAAGGCATAGGGCAAAGCAAACTTCCCTTCGTGGGTGTTTTCACGAGTAAGCTACGGACATACAAGGCAAACTGCACATTCTCCATGGTAACCATGTTTTTTGTTTTCATTTGAACAGAACCATTCCTAAACTTGGTCTAGATAGCATCAGAACCAATTTTCTGAGAAAGTTGCATTATGATCAATTTGTGATCTAATGTGACTTCTAGAATTGTTAAATGGTTTCAAAAGAGCCAAATTATAAAACCTGTACACCACATGTTAAGCAGTCTGGAACCATTTCTTGAATTCAGCTTAGGAACCATAAAAACACTAGTTCTGAGAAAGTTTTATAAAGAATAAACACAAAGTATGCCTTCTTGATTTTGACTCTATGTTGCCTCGTTTCGAACTCGGCCAAGATGCTATTATTACGGTCAATGTTTTTAACAACGTCTTGTGAAGATTGGACGAAACGTGTCGCCATTATAGTGTTCGCAAGATAAACGTGTACGACGCATGAAGAATGATATGTGATCACATCAGTTCACCATTAAAACATTGTGCTCAGGTGAGCTAACAACAGTGTAAACATGTGATTAGAGAATGTCACTTAAAGGTCAAGGTCAAAATCAATATTATAAATCAAAAAGTTGTGTGTTATTTCCACTCTTTATTTCATAAGGCAAAGATAGATTTGTGTAATATAATCTCTAATCAGTATTTCCTATGACAAACTTGTGTTGCATATGTTCGACCTATACATGACCATCAAAGGTAAAGGATACAAGGGTCAAGTATCAATATCCGTCAAAATAAGGCTAGCCCAAGCCATATATTTCCCGTGCATTTTATGATTGTTCAATAAAGACAAACTAACCAACATGATAATGTGTGTTTATTGCAACACCCCACTGTTGCAATACACAAACAGTATGACCATTTTATTAGTTAAAACCAAAGCCCTTTATAATTAAACTTTTGTATGCTTTAAAACATTTGTTTCAATTATTAAAAATTATTTTTACTATTTCCGTCATCTGGAACGTTTCAATGATTGTCATAGCAAATATTGTGTACTTTAACCGGAAAATAAAAACACAATTAAGTAATCCTGATACCGCTTTGCTAATCAATGTGTTAAAACTCACTCAAAACTGTAGACTCACAAAAAAGAACAATAAAATCATACATCCCTGACACTTATGAAAACTGTAAATATTCTTCTCTCACATTTACAAAAAGATAATTCCCGGAACCCTTTTAGTTAGAAACGGTATGCCAAAATCGAGAGAATTAAATCATGCACGTGCAGTTAAAAACTGTATTATGTGTTACATATTTATACATTTACCACAAAATAAAAAAGAAATTGTCCTGTACAGTTTGCAAATAAAGTATACAATATCATGGAAGTATGACATATATTAAGGATATTTTGTTATTTTTTTACTGTAATTTCCGAAAATTATTAAATGATTAAAACATAATAATCCGAAAACTCATGAACACAATTAAAAACAAAATAAACTTACGTACATGTACATACATAACTTATTTGAAATAAAAAAAATGCAGACATTGTTCGCGTAAATACACATTTAAACGGTTATAATAAGTGTTTTAAGAAAATGCATTTTCAACAGGACTGTACACCTATTATGAGACTGATCTCAAATACAGTTTGATATTTTCTACAGCTTAAACGTTACGAATTGCATAGGTTGTCTATTAAAACGTTCAGCTTTTTTCTCGTATATACCGATTCAATGTTCCCACTTTGCATTACCAACGAAAAGATCATTCTACAGGAAAACCGCAACGCATTGTTTGTGGGTATTAATATAATTTAGTGGTAAGTGATAGGTGTAGTTATAAAAATAAAAATCAATATATTTGTATCACAAGATTAAACACTTCTTATGGGTGTTATGTTTAATTTAGAATACCGGTAAACATTTACGATTATTTGTATCCCCAGCAGAACAGTGTATTTGTATTTACAGTGTTTTGTAAAGTGTGTCTTTCCATGTTTGTGAACAAGGTCGAGACCTATGGGCCTATGGATTGGGAAATAATAGCGTTATTATTTTCATATATATATTCAAGAGTGTGTGCAACTAGCGGAACAACGCATGACTTTGACGACACTTTTTTGGTACGGGCAAAACCACATAGTTAAGGCGAATGTAAATGAAAACATAACTTAAATGTTTGATAAAGTAAACTCATTTTTTAAATAAATGCCATGCAAGGCTTATACAAGAAGAAAATATATACATGTATGGCCTATGCGCCGTTATTATTAACAGAAAATCATTCTTACAAACATTTCAAGACATACTTTACAGAAAATAAAAAAGAGAATTCAGTATTAAAACGTATAGTGCATCATGTTAAAAACATCAAAAACAAACAAAAGCAACAGCATATTTTGCAAAGGTATCAAGTAGACTAAGTTCTACCTGTGCACATATTCGACTTCATCAAATATGTTGTATGTTTTATAAATAAATTAAACGAATATTTTAGTTTTTATTTAAGCGTGACTTCACGATATCATGTGTTACCATGTTAACGTTTGTATACATGGGTAAATAACGATCTGTATGCGGTAAACTATCCATAGAAACGCATCTATACACTTATATTTTTTAACTTCTTCAACACAGTTGAAGAAATACATACTATGGCAATTTTAAAGAATGAAAGCATCTAGAACAGATTTTTAACTATTCTTAACACTTGATGGAGACGTCCGTGTGCTTTCAAAAAAAAAACAAAAAAAAAACAACAACAAGGAATTCGTTGAAAAAAATCGGCGTTGACATAACACTATATATCCATTTGTCGTAAATATACAACATATTGGAAAAAAGTAATATACCCAACAGTTTAAAAAGTCGGACATCGGTACTTCAGCGTACTTCTGTTTACTGCATCGTCTTAGAAGGCAGAGGTAAAACAAATTAATTCACGGTTTGGGTAGCCAGTTCCAACGTACAATAAGATGTTTACACATTGACGATAGGTATAATAAGCTAGATCAAATTTGCATATATATCTTTTCTTTATTATTTTTAAAGTAGATATCTACGCTTAATAATCCTTTTTTTTAAAGAAATAGACCGACGAGACGCGCAGAAATTGCCGTTTCACAGTATCCTACTTTTAAACGTTTTACTTTGCACCCAAGATAAGAAGTAACAGCATAAGGGCAAGCTTCAATTTTTCTTTTTTTTCCATTTTTATGTTTTTCCATTCAATTTCTTTGTAATTTGTTTCAACAATAGGTGCTTTCGTATCTAAACCTCCAATGATAGCTGCTTCCGTTTCCAAACTTGTTTCATTTGTACAAGCTATTGGTTGTTCGACCAGACATTCTTTCTTGTTACTTTCTTTTACTTCCACATTCATCAAAGCCCACCACTTCAAACCCATACTCGCAACAATCGAAATATTCCCAGTGTCCACAATCACTTTGTTTGTATGTCCTTTCTTAATGTGTATCATTTCATACGCGTCTATTTTATCATCATTGAGTAGTCGATCAAATTCCAACGACTCGACGTCGTTAAAAAATTCATCGTTATCATAGGGTTTCGTGACACCGATGCCTAGTTTTCGCTCCTTTAACAATTCAGCGCTCCAAATCACAAACATCTTCTGATGCTTTAGTTCGCCGTTTACATCTGACTGACTTATCGCCCATGATGCTTCGCCTGCGGTGCCCAGATACGAAAACCACCTTTTTGGGAAAACCCAAAAGGAAGACGCTTGTTCCGATTTAATTTCCTGTGCAAAACTTCTTTTATACACAAACCCCTCAGTCAAATTCACTCTCGTATTGGTCAGTTGCGATTTTGAAGTGTTTTGAACTCTTATGTTCGCATCGAAAAAGATCGTGGCTTGAAATGCAACAACTCCGATACCACCAATGGCTAATGGAGCTTTCCTGGCAATTTTAGAATTCCACATCTTTCTCTGTTATATAGGATTGTTGATATAAATAATCAGTCGTTCGAATAGTTCAATTCTGTTTCATTATGTTCCCTTCACAATGAGAATCAACTACTTTCCTAACATTATGTAATCATATATTGTTAAACTTGTACAGTCTATACATACTTGCCGCACACTGTTCTTTGTGTGTATCATCAACGTATGATTAATAATCTCATTCGATTCTATTTATAAGTACGATTTATCCTCGACAACGGAATTTAAATAACATGACCCTATTGCTGGCATTGGGATGATTCACAACAATGAACCCATAATATCAAATCCAGGTCTTGCTTGCGCTAGAGTCTAAATTTAGTTGACGAATATGTGAACGTGTATTGCAATGGACTCACGACTTAAATGTTTCCTTACGCGGCACATTTCATTCCAATCCATTCAAATGCATTCATCCGACACATGCACTGCTAACAATCTTAAGGTAAATCTCACCAAATCTTTAAATGTTTGAAATAGATACGTTGCACTAAGGCAAATCTCTTGCACGGCGGTTACAATATATATAAACCTCTGTGTTAGGCTCGGAAAGTAGTCCGTCCAAGGCATGTTATTTTAATTTTCATGATCATAACATTCAAAATGGCGAGACCTACTTAGATGTCAATAATAGAATATTCAAATTGTTATATTTACATAATTAGACAAATGAATTTAAATGGATGAGAATCTGAAGAAGAACGTTTTTATAAATGAAAACAAGAGGCTGGAACAAACCTGCGATTTCATTTCAGCAAAAAATACATTTGTTACATGGTCTTCAATAAAACTGAAAGCGATCAACGTGTACTGCGGCGAGTGAACAGATGGGTAGCTTCCCCTTTAACTACTGAGATAGTGAATCTTGGACTTCAGAATGTCATTCCAGTGCAGAACAGGTCACACATATTATATGTAAAAAGAATACATGTATTTATTTATTTGTTTAAGATGTATCTCATTATCTGACTTGGTGTGTTTTATAAATCTATGTCACTAGATATATGTAAACATGAAACGAGGTATATGTAATATGAATTGAGGCCATGCAAATTTGATTTTTTGTTTAACGCATACTTCACTTTTCGAAATTTCCTACCAGACAGGAATAAAATACATTTCTGTGCACAATTCGTTTCATCATAGAATATAACACGCAATAATTTTATATATAGAGAGTTGTTGTATACAGTCCAAATGTATATTCACTGTATAAAGCTGCCTAAATTAAGTTTTAAACATGCATTCATATACAATACATATATATATATATATTTGGACTGTATACAACAACTCTCTCTATATATATATATATACACCAAAAATAGTTTTTATATAAAAAGTGTTTCATTTCAGTTTTAAAGTGAGTGATTATTGTATGCATGCAATCCTATGTGTAGTTTTTATTTACTTTATTGATGAAATTCAACTTTAATATGACTAGAAACACACTGTTCTCAAGAACATAATTCACAATCAATATTAACCTATATTGTTAAGTAATTATCATATTGATTTGGATGTGACATGTAACAAACCGTACACATTTGCATAACAGAATATCGAAGATATACAAATACTGGATACACATTCTGGAAGTTAATTATAGTCTGATTACGATAAACTTCAACCGACTTTGACAATTTGCACCCCGATCACTTGGATATAAGTCGTCCGTTTACATTCGGCGCAGTATGCAGCCTCGGAACATTGGCTCATTTCCCTCACAGGTACCCATTTATACTCCTGGGTGGAGAGTACAACATAATTAAGACTAAATAAAACTATTTCGCAATGTTCAGATCTATATAAATGTTGGCACGCAGACGAAAAAATCACCATTCTAAACTATGCATGAAGTGTTAATATATAAAACAAAACAAGAGAATTTGTTCGTCAGTCAATTTTGAGATACATTAGTGCCTAAGGTGTAGAGTCGGTAAATTTGTAAATTTTGTCAAACTAACTTATCTGTGGATCAAAAGCTGACACATTCAAATTGTTTGAAAATCTCGTTCCCTATCAACCATGATTATTTGAATGAAACTATCATTGGTGGATATAATGATTCAGCAGTGTTTGTACCTAGGGTGTCAATGGGCTATTTTACAACGTTGTGGAGACCTGGATGACACCTATTAAGCTATTATGAATACACGTTGTTTTATAGAAAAGCACAGTTTATGCATTGTTTATACATTTTCTAAATAACATAACATGACATAATATTTATTAGGCATTAAACAGCATATTGCAAATTTATAGCCTATACACAGTGTGTTTGTGAGATAACAAAGACATGGTACATGTATTTGAGAAGTACAACACAAAACGATGAATACGAATAGTTAGTAAAACAAACGAGAAAAAAAGCATGTCGAAATCATTCAAAGAATATAATCAATAAGTCATTTACATAATGAATATATAATTTCGGTGGTGAATTTCATTTACAAAAAAGAAAGTTATCATAATTTAAACGATTGATTATGTTTTCAATGCTGGATACAATTAAAAATTGTTCAATTACACAGGCTTAGTTAAGTAACATTTATACGTAATGTTTATGTTAAAATTTCAAAAATAATTAGTAGATTTCTTTAATCATTTAACATAAAACATATGTTTGCTGACTATTTTATGTAAATTGAATATTCTTATTGATAATGCTAACACAATTTTGAAAATCATACACAGAAGTGATCTTCTTCATTACAAAATATCAACATAATATAAAATAATCACATTTATAACAAATCACAAGTTGATCAATTTTACTATATCCAATACAGTCATTCGATCACCTTAATATCTTTGACAAAAAGTTAGTTATTGAAATAATAGTCATAATTAATACGGTTCACTTATTGTTGTATCTGTTCTAATAAACATACAAATTTGAAGGTGTTAACAGCATATATTTTATATTACGTTACATTTGACCTTAGTTTGAGGGCAAAATATACATATTTCGATAGGTTATTTAATACTTTTGTTGATTTTGATGTCATGAGAATTTCGAATTTGTTAAATGTTGGCCAATGACGAAAGTATGGTTTAAGGTATTGTTGTCCAATTTCTTTATATAGGGGGCATACTAATAAAAAGTGGAATTCGCTATCTATAGCATTCATATTACAGTGAATACACTTCCTATTTTCTTTTGGCATGTTTTCATGACGACCTTTTTCTATGGCTAGATTATGTGCAGAGCTGCTGTACCTTATCTACATAAATGGCCTGAGAAACTTGAAGAGAGTGGTGATGGCCTGTGCATTTATGACATAAATATGGCTTCGCCTTCTGTGGCCGATGATATGGTTCTAGTATCATACTCTAAAAATGGACTCGAGAGGATGCTTAAGATTTGCTATGAATATGCAAACAGATGGAGGTTTCTTTATAACTCATCAAAGTGCTCCGTACTAGTCTATAATAAGAAGACAGAAGAGTCTTCAACCTTTTATTTAGGACATGATCGTCTGCCCGCTAGCGACAAGTATACCCATCTTGGTATTGAATGCAACTCTTTTCTGACCACTAATAATGCGATTCATGATGCTTGCGTACGACTGCGAGGAACATACATGAGCTTGTGCTCAAAAGGGGTAGCGCCTGAAAGATTGAGTCAACCAACGCTCTCAACAATATTCAACTCATCTGTTATCCCAAAGGCCCTATATGGCTGTGAGCTATGGAACAACAACTCGCAAAGTGATCTTGTTCAACTTTCTATTGCACATAACTTTTGCCTGAAACACATGCAAGGGTATGACATAAACATCTCAACAGATTATTGCCTGTCAACCATTAATACCGTTCCGATAGTGAATGAACTGGAAATCAGAAAACTAACATTTTTCGGCCAAATATGCAGATTGAATCCTAAATACCTAGCGAAAGATATCTTCAATAATAGACTTATACGTCACATTGAACTAGAAGGCCAATGCATCGGATATATCCCTGATGCATACAGGATACTACAAAAGTACGACTTAATGAACGTCTTACGATCATACGTCCAGGATGGAAATTTCCCCACAAAGCGACAATGGAAAAAAATAGTTGAGCGAAAAGTCGTAATGAACATTAAGT
>VMBQ01010847.1:0-17667 GCA_007657795.1 Dreissena rostriformis | reverse complement strand
AATCTTTAAGTAGCGATTGTAGCGCGTTAGGCGAGTGAGCGAATATGACCGCGTCATCAGCGAAAAGAAGTATGAATAATTTAGTATTCTCAAGAGTAAAAAGGTCATCCATATTATCATTAAAACTTGAAACAATATCATTTATGAAAAATAAAAATAATAACGTTGAGCTTTGGTCGCCTTGTTTTGCTCCAATATTCGACTCAAATAGTGATGTATACGTTCTTTCATGCCGGACACATGCTTTGACGCAGTTATACATGCTCCGTATGGCGTTTACAAATTGTGTGCTTACGTTTTCATTAATAAGTTTTTGGAATATAAGGGTTCGGTCTAATTTATCAAAACATTTTTCGAAATCGACGAAGGCACAATATAGCTTTTTCCGTTGGCTAAGTGTTTTTTGTATAATAGATTGCAATACAAATATGCAGTCTACCGTAGACTGTCCTTTCTGAAAGCCGAACTGGTTTTGTATCAAGTTTTTATGTTTAGTTGACCAGTTTGTCAATCGATTTAGAAGTACTGTTGAATATATTTTTGCCAGAATATTAATTAGGGTGATACCTCTATAGTTTTTCGCATCCTCTGTATTCCCTCCCTTGAATATAGGTATAATAATTCCTTCACACCAGGATTTTGGATATTCACCATTTATATACATTCTGTTAAAAAGTGCTAATATAACTGAAGACAATTCCGGTACAGTATTTTTATATATTTCTGCGCATATCTTGTCGATACCGCTGCTTTTGTTATTTTTGTGCGCGGATAGCAATAGTTACCTCTTCTAGCGAAATGTCCTTATCTAAATCTGGATCTGACCTTGAGGGATTATTTTCGCGCGTGCTATTTTCGGTATTACTCATATTGTCAGAGTATAATTGTTTTAAGTGTTCATAGAGTGCCGTCGTGTTTAAATTGGTTGGGCTGTTGTCTTTGTTTAAATACTGTTTTTTAATTGTTTTCCAGAATTCTCGTGGCTTATGTTTACTAAAATTTGTGAGATTATTTTTTTCTTTATGCATAAATTTTGCCTTAAATCGACGTTTAGTGCGTATATATGTATTTTTCGATTTGATAAATAATTGTCGGTTTTGTTCATTGGATCTGTCCTTTAGAAATGTATTCATATGTTTATTAAATTCCGCTCTGGAAGTATAACATTCTTTATTAAACCATGGTTTTTTATTGTAGTGAATTTTATTATGCTTTTTGTTATTTATTTCGTTTTTTCCAAACACCTCTATTTTGCACTCTGTTTTAAAATATTTATAAAGTCATTTGATACCTCATTAATGTCACGCTCATTTATAATGGACTGTTCGAGTGCACACAATTGCGATTTGTGTTGCGATAAGACATTCTTAAACGGGTCTATTTTTGAGTCGTCCCATTTTATTTTGAAATCATATGCTGCTTCGGATTTGTTGCCTTCCTGGTCGGCCGCGTGTCTTGACGCGAGACTAAAGAGTATGCACGAATGGTCAGAGAGCTCATTTGGCTGAAGTATTTTAAAGTTGCTTATAAGAAAGATAACTTTTGGTTCTAAAAGTAGATAATCCACTAGGCTGCTACCCCTATGTGAGTGGAAAGTGAACTCTCCTATTTTTAGGTTATCGTGTATTCGCCCGTTACCAATAATGAACGACGTCGATTGGCAGAGCTCAATCAAGCGTTTACCATTTGTATTAAGCACGTGGTCTTTGCTAGCACGTGTGGGGATGTAAACACGATTTGACAACTCTTCATCGTCAATGTACATGTCGAAATCTAGGACGTCGCATACATTTGAACATCTACTATTTAAATCTCCTGTGAAAAAAACTTTGCCCAGATTTTTATATCGCTCAATGTTACATTCTGTTATTTCGAAAAAATCTATATTATTTGTATAAAGACTCGAATTTCTTGGAGGAATATAGATATGACCTATGTAAACATCAATGTCCGTTGAAAGTTTCTTCGCAACTAGACCGTTCTTATGTTTTCCATTATGTGCGACATGAGCAATAAAGAGCAAGAAACAGCTTATATAAAAATATCCGAAACATGTAAGAGTAATGTGTGTTTGCAGGATCGTATCTGTTATGATGACAGACATTACAGCGAGTTCGCATTGATGGACGCCATGGCAACAGTTGCCCACGAGCTTGCGCATCAGTGGTTCGGTAACCTAGCAACGCCTGACTGGTGGGGGGATCAGTTCTTAAAATAAGCGTTTGCGGTGTACTTTGAACTGGTCGCCATGCAACACGTTCTGGCGTCAACGGTGAATTCTAGCAACTATTATAATTTCCCGGAGTATTTTACGATTAACACAATGCATCCGATTTTTGAAACCGATGTACTGATGACGTCACATCCGGTCCACATGAGTTTATCGGATTCGACCGAAATCAAGCAAGTGTTTCACACCATATCGTACTCGAAAGGAGCGAGCTTGATCCGTATGATGGAGTTTTTCCTTGGTCCGAGCCACTTTCTGAATAGCTTAAAGCGATATTTGCAGCGCTATGAGTATTCAAATGACTATCACGATGGATTTTTAGCGTCAATGGAATCCAACCCAAAAGGTTCACCGAGCGTTGCTGAGGTAATGCGAACATGGGTACTTCAGCCGAACTAGCCCTGTGTTCACGTTGCCCAGATACGACCGGGCTAGTTGCGTATTACCCAGTCAAAATTCTTGAATGACTTAAACAAAGCCGATACGCAAAATTCAACAAACGAAAAACTACTTTGGACGATTCCGTTCACATATACAACTGACGTTGAAGCAAATTTTACTGTGAGTAGCTCGAAAATTATTTGGCTCGAAAGGGAGGAAACTTTACTTATAGACAAGGGGTTACCGGACTTGACGAGAGATGGGCACTGGCTTATCGGGAACTTACAGCAAAAGGGCTACTACAGAGTAAACTATAGTCCCGATATGTGGGGCCATATCGCCCAGTTCCTTATATACGACCATACAAGAGTACATAAGTTGAATCGAGCGCAGATAATCGACGATGCTTTCAGTTTAAGTAAAGCAAAGTTACTGCCCTTGGAAACCGCTCTGTCTCTGTTTGAATACTTATTATTCGAAGACGACTACGTGCCATGGTCGGCCGCCATCTCCGAACTTAGGACAATAGCAAGACTTGTCCAAGCGACCCCGCTTGATTCCAAATTTAAGCTTGTCGCAAATAACATCATCAAATACGCGCTAGTGAATTCTGCCAACGCCCAAGGAACCTTCTCGGACAAACTGCTCTACGCTAAAATCTTCGCAGCCGGCTGCAAGTTCGTGAATCCTACATGCGTGGCCAACTCTCGGGCATGGTATGGTGCCTTCCGGGAAATGGGCATCCCGCTTCCGCTGAACATCCGGTCCGCAATCCTGTGTACGGTAATGAAGCGTGCAAACGTCTCAGAGTGGGAGTTCAGCCTGGAGCGGTTTAACGCCTCTCTGAACACCGATGAAAGGCAGGCGTACCTTTATGGTCTGACGTGCACAGAGGACCCCGCCTTGCAGGACAGGCTTATTCAGTTAACGGACGATTCTTTTTCAATGAAAGGTATACTACCAATTGTCTGAGGTCGTCTCTTTGTCTGCCACATCAGGGAAACTTTAAAACACAGACGAAAATGCGAAAACAAGATAAAAACGTAACTTATACCGCGTGCGTGTGGTTTTAAGCGTCTTTGCGCGTTTTCGTCTGAGTACTTTTGCGATCGCGTGTTTCCACATTTAAGTTTAATAGCTTTACATGCAAACGACTGTTACAAAATTAAGTATTTTGTAAATTAAACTTATTTGGCTGGCAAAAGTTACTTTTACAAAACAAATCTATGACAAGAAAGCAAATTGTCAACATCTCAATCTATGAACAGGTCCCTTGAACTTACTTATGTTGTGTTGTGCATATTTTAAGTATATTCCTTGTTTTTTTTCTGAGTCTAAGGATTGATTTATTAATACAAGCACTTGCTGAAAACGGGCAGTTTAAAATTACACTTTTGACCACTTCAGGGCCGGAAGCAGTGCGAGCCTTGACAGATCTAGCGGCAAACCCAACGGCGCTAGACAAGGTTTGGAACCACTTGACGACCAATTGGTGCCACTTCCGGGAGAGGTTCGCCGGAAGTCTCTTTCAACTCTCGCGGCTCCTCTCGGGCGTCACCGCGGAGTTCACCACTCACGAGCGCGTCACGGACCTTCAGGATTTCCTGGCTCGAACCCCGGACCTCGGCACAGCGCGGCAGGCATACGAGCAGGGGCTCGAGGCCGCAAAGGACAACTTTCTATGGGTCGATGCGCATTATGAAACATTGAACACGTGGTTGAACACGATGCTAGCGAAGCATGATCTTGTTTTCGCATGATCTTGTAATGTGATAACATTGAGTTACATTATGCAATGGATATACATATGTGTTCATGAGTATACATAACATAATACATACCTATTGCAACAGATCAGTCACGTGACTTGTATATTTAATAATATTGACAAACATAATGAGACTATTAAATAATATTGACAAAAATAATGAGACTATTTAATAATATTGACTAAAATAATGAGACAAAAATCATATTTAAGTACACATTTATATCTAACCACGTAAATACAGTAGCAGTAATTTGCTTGCAAATACACGAACTAAGTAAATGATGTAGAAAAGCAACACTTTACAAATATATTAATTGAAACGCTATGTATATATGTTCATACTTGAAACTGTATGTGTCGTAAATATACACAAATAAAAATACATTTTACATTTTCATGTTGACAAGTAATTATAGTGTATATCAAATATGTTTCTTAGTTTGAAAGCCTGTTTTACGTATAATGCAAAGTTGTTGTATGTTCGATTAGTTTATGACTTCCTAAGTTCTATAATGTACACTGTATGCACACTCTGTCTTTTCCAATTAAACATATTATTACACAATTATTATGTCTGCATACATATCCAATTGTATTACATAGCGATATTTTATTTGAAAAAAAATTACAAGCAATATGTTCTTTTCCTTATTTTAGCGAGATAACTGACACAATCTCAACATATATCAACACTCATATGTTGGCATTTTTTCTTCATATATGTCATCTACCCCACCCACTTTTCTTGTCTTATATATCACAATAATGGATCATATTCACATTAAATATTATATTATTATATTCCTAAGTCTCGTAGTTGTGTTTCACATGATAATAATGGCATGTATTGCATTAAAGTATTGACATCAAAGTACTCATGTACTCATGTATTGCAGAATGCAAGCAACAACACAATGCCCTTGTTGCTTCTTTGCCAATACAACTTAATCAGCCTAAGATTTCATTACGAAGATTGAGTATTTTGATGTCAATGCTTTAATGCTTGACCTAGTGACCTACTTTTTTACCAACATGTCACATTTTCAGTATTCGATGTACCCATAACTTCCGTAAACTAAGAAATCTGTAATGAATAATACGAGTATCGTTCTTGGAAAACTGGGCTTCGTGCATGTGCGTAATGTTTCGTCGCAGATTAGCCTGTGAAGTCCACTTTCGGCTTTTATGTAATTTTTCGTTTAAAAGAAGTACTTTCTTAACAAAAATCCAGTCTAGGTGGGAACTGTTGTCCCTGATTAGCCTATACGGACTGCGCATGCTAATCTGGGACGACACATTACGCACATGCATTTTCCCAGAGCGCGGCCCATATGGATCAACGGTCAGTCTTCATCTGTAGTTGGTTTAATCACTTTTAACATGCGCGTATTCGTACGCTATGGATGCTCGCATGCTTCAAATGGATCCACGATATGCTACCCAGAGAACTAGTCGCAAACAGCCATTGTTCGAACCTAAGTACGATGTCTTTCGAACAGAAGCAGTCCATGCTTAAAGCTAATTATTATTTTTGACACTGATATGCATATTTTGATTATAATATTGTATACGTAAGTTTCGAATATATCACTGGTATGCTTTCATTTCTGAGTTCCGCTTCGCTGCTGAACATGCGCAGACCCATGTTGGCCAACACGTCTGCGCAGTGATTGTTTACCATAGCAACCACGCGCCACGGTAACTGCTGCCGGTATAAAAACGGATTAAACCCGTCCGTCCTGTTGGCGTAGTATGACGATGAAAGTTTATCGATCTCATTCGCGTGAAATTCTTTAGGCTCGTTAATATGAAGAAATTCGTACAATTTGCTTATCTTTGGGCTTTTTACATTAAATCCGTCCTCGTATTGAATTAACTTCACCCTGTTTGGGTATATTTTCAGCAGACGATTTCCGGCTTCTATATTATTACGCAGACGAGAACAAATCACCTGAATGTCGTCGTTTATTGCCGCGTCCGTTTTCAAAAATGCTTCATACCAAAAGGTGCGCAACCGACTGTTGATTATTCCGCGTGGGTCGCGTAGCAAGTGCACTATTTTTAATCGCGGATTGTTATCAAGCAGTACAGAGGCGCTGTTCAGGTCTATTCGGAGCGCTTTGGCCATTCGATGCGACGCCTTTTGGCAGTCTTCTACAAGATAAGAGACGCACTTTGGGTGAAGTTTGCTTCCGTTGTTGGCAGCCGTACAGTTCAAATGTCTTTGCCAACTTGGTGCTGAAATAATAGCAGTTTTCTTAGTATTGAACTCATCTATAAATGTTACATGTATACAATTATCCAATGATTTCTTTAGCCTAAAAATAATGAGAGAGGGGAGGTAATGTTTGCACGCATATTTGAAGAGAGTAGCATTTACAAAACTACTGGGTCAAAACTATTTCTTTTCAAATTTCAACATAAATTGCACACAGTGTCATGTAGGTGTTAAAATAGCAATAGCTAGTTCAGAGGCAGATACAGAGATTACCGTTAAGTGGAAATACAACGAGAATTGTCAGATATTTCCATGGATAGTATGTGGCGCAATTAAATTCCCTTACTTTTTTAAAGTTCTTTGCAGTCTGCGCTAAACATAGTATGAAATCGTAACTCAAGTATCCAAGACAACCGACGTAGATTTAAGGCTGTTTTCAATGGCGACCACTGACAAGTAAAATGGATCTGGGAGATTTAACAGTTTGTAACTATTTTTCTTATTTCATGTCCGATAGTGCAATTTCATACATATTTGGAAAGATTACATATGTATTATATATATTAATAATACTATATTTTACATTAAAGGTCGGCGGCCTTAAAGTAAATTATACATAATCTGATCTGATCCTTCTTTTACATTGATCGATTTCGAAACATTCTTAACGTATTAAAACGGTGTGTTTCGAACAGAAACAGGGTACGTACCGTCAATACCAATGTCAATCTTTAATGTTTTAAGGGAAAACGAGTGCACTAACCGTGCACGAGCAATAGCGGAGCAATCGTAATCACTCGATGCACGATTGTGTTTAATGCATAAAAATTGAAAAAGTATTTCTTGTTCCGAGCGTTCTGATTTTTTAAAACAAATAAGCATTGTTCTGTTAAAACGGAGCGTAATGCATGTTTGTAAATTGTCTTCCCAGTTTTGCTTTTGCAGTCCACACAGGTTAATCAGGGACGACACTTTCTACCTACACTGGATTTTCGCTAATAAGGACTTTCCTTTAAACGAAAATTTCAATACAAGCGAAAGGTATCGTCCCTGATTTGTTTACGTATATGAATTAATCCCCGTTTTACAAGCCAGGCTTAACTGTATAGTTTTATTGATATGCTTTAACCAGCAAAGCACTGGTTATACAGCTATTCAAAGCTTTATGCGATTTTTCTCGCAATAAGTTTGCATACGGGTGACCTTACTTTAATGTGGAATAAGAAACAATACATGTATAATTCACAACCCTTTACATTGCTTTTTCTATACGCGGTAAGCGTTTTGATTCTATACAGTTCAAGCAAAACATAGACTATAAGTAATAAATTAAGTCAAACAATTATATAATGTAAATAACGAAACAACATTGGTATAAAATGCAGAGGCAAAGATAAATTACATGCTTGTTCCGGTGAGTAATTGAGGTCCGTGGATTCGTTGACCCGATGGGCCAGCCGGCAGTGTAAGATGTCGTCCAGCAAGGACAGGGCATTCTGCAGGGATCTCTTGTCTGTTTCGGGGCTGCAAATGTATGTCATAATGTGTACCGTGTATTTCAGTTAACAGGTAATGATATATGAGCCTCGTTCTGGGAAAACGGGACTTAATGCATGTGCGTAAAGTGTCATCCCAGATTAGCTTGTGCAATCCGCACAGGCTAATCAGGGACGACACCATCCGCCTTAACTGAATTTATTTTCGTTTAGAAGAGACCGCCTTGAAACCAAAAATCCCATCAAATTGGAGAGAGTCGTCCCTTATTAGCCTGCGAGGACTGCACATGCTTATCTGGGACGACGCTTTATGCACATGCATTAAGCCCAGTTTTCTTAGAACGATGCTCATATAATACATTTAAAAGTAAATGGCTCATCTTAAGACCTTAAAACGTAAACACGTGGGTGGGGTATTTTTCTGTCCAAAGCAAATTTCACTGGCTAGCTTATGTCCGGCTGAGCATTATTCCGTATATCATGCATTCACATGTAAACACGTTTTGCGTTTTAATAATCGAAATTGACTTCTTCGAAATAATTGTTTGGCCGCTAATGAATTAAAGATTTCAATTAATGTTGACAAATGTTATTTAATTACCATATTTTAGGTTGACACAATCATGTTTTTTGTATTAAAGTACACTGTCAGTAAAATAACCTTCACGTTATGTTTTATTTATCGTTATTTAATAATAATACTGTTTGCGGTTTCATCATATTTATTCGCGATGCATTATCGTATAAAAAATATAAGAGGCTAGATTATGCATTATTCGAAAACGCTAATAGCGCTGACTACTGGCAAAAACAAAAATGACGCTCAATTCATTAGGACTTTTTTGTTTAATTGAAATCGAAATCGAATGCATTGTAAATCACTCTACATTCATCATTAGTTTGATGAAGTGGTATAGTTTTGTATTCAAAGTTTCTAAATTTGCAAAATTATATCATGTGAATAACAGTCAATGTGCAAAAAAAGCAAGAGTGGAGGGCGGCTCAAGCGTATTAATTTAGGTGAAACGATTGTTAGTGTTAAGTAACCCACCAAATAAAAAGTAGGTCCCGTCCTAGGGAGTGGCTGGCGCATAATCATTGGGGCTGTGTCGAAAGTAAGTGCTTCGAGGCATTCTAGTTCAAAGCACGGTCCCTTTGAAAGAGCGGACGGAGCACATTTATGTATGTTTATAAAAATGTTAGTGCCACGTTAACCTACACAGTATATTTAGGATGGCTTCGAGAGAAGCAGACTTAAAACATTAAATCACACTCATAGTGTAATGTAGGTCCCGTCCGAGTGAGCGGTCGGCGTGTATCAATTTTGGGTGTTACGATTGTAAGTGCCTTGTATCCTACAAAGTAAAAAGTAGGTCTCGTCCGAGAGAGGTGCTGGTGCGTATGATTATTGAATAACGATTGTTAGTGCTTCGTAACATTCAAAGTAAAAGTAAGTATCGAGACAGCGGCTGGCGCGTATATTAATTTGATCAATGTGGGTGTAATGGTTGTAAGTGTTTCAAAGCCAGCAAAGTAAAAAGTAGGTCTACTGCGAGAAAAAGACTTGCATGAATGTATTGGTGTTACGATTAAAAGTTTTCATTCCACTCATCATTGTGTATCCCACCGCGGTCGAAAGAAGTGCATATGTCTTAAGAGTTCCCTTTATTTCCTGGAATAAAAGGCATTTCACAATCGCATAAACTTTTGTGATTATGTGTGTGTCTGCAACAGTAAGGGCCTTTAAATGCGTTTCTTGATGTACCGCCTTGTTGAAAACAAAACAATCACTGCCGAAGTTCAGTGTTGTTGTTTCTGAATTCAGGTGAATTGAATTTTTTTTACAAGTTACATAGCATATCTTTTTGATTGCATTTGTCAAAAGAAGACACATTCATCTTACAACGGATAAGAGGTTTGCACAATCTGAAAAAAAGGTGAGGCGAGACAACTGCATTGAAAGATCGTCAGGTTACAAGGTGACCCTATGGGAATCGGACTTCATGTAATCTACCCAAAGTGCTTCGCAACCTGAAACATAACATGCAAGCCAAGCTACAATGTGACGCGTATTAATTGTGTGTAACGATTGTAATGCCTTTAATATGCCGGACAGAGACTTAGAAAACGGAGTATTAATTTACAAAATAATTCGCAAGTTAATAATAACTTTTTTTTTTTAAAGTAAAAACAAGTATCTTGTAAACTCGAGTTGTTGTAATCATATGCTTTTTAAGAAATAAGACGAGATTTTAGTACAAATGTTTACTACTATAATTATACCATTTAAAATAAATTAAAACACAAATCAAATATACCGGCAAATAATTCAAAACACATAGTAAATGTGAATCAGAATTGTATATCATAAAATTCATTATAAATGTCGTTTTTGTAGAAAAAAAAGGCGTCGCGCGTAACGTTTACAAACGTCATCACGTCACATATATTTGCAAAACTGTCATCAACTCGCCTTAAATTCTTAAATGTAACAAGCTCGTTAAAACATAATTCAAATTGACCATAGCAAAGTCTGAAAATCCTTACCGCCTGTTTATTATACTCCTTAAGCTACTTAAACCACGTGTTACAAGAAAAGGACAGGAAAAGCATCAAATGCATGATAGATCTTCACCGTTTTTATTAATATAAAATTTAATAAAAAAAAGCAGCAACCAGAACAACAACAACATGTATTGTCTTTTACGAATAAAATAGTTGTTTAGTCATTGGTATAATATCAATTGAAATCATAAGTTTGGGGTTCGCAAATTTGAGTATCGACAGGAGTTATACAGTTTTTTTTTCTGTTATATTAGTATTATTTTTAAATATTGTNGTTTGGGGTTCGCAAATTTGAGTATCGACAGAAGTTATACAGTTTTATTCTGTAATATAAGTATTATTTTTAATTTTTTTACTTAAATTGCGTCTAGTTTGACTTTCGACCTTAAGGTCTGGGACTATATAACAACTAAGGTTTGCTTTCGTAAAATCCAATTTGTATTGAGTCATATTACATGTTAAACGGCAAATTGTCAAGGCAATTTTCTTTCTTTATTTCAGATGAATTTGCATACGTTCCAAAATGTATATAATTCGACCAAAATAATGGATCTCCTCTGCATGCAGACACAGGAAGGAAAAGGGTTTGGGAAGAGAAATTTCGACAAAAAGCCGAGTACCACATTCAACTCACCGTAACTGTTTATCTTTCATCTAACTAGACGTAGTCTCTAAGAAATTGAACCCAAATAGTGCAGACAAATACACGATATTGCTTTTATACCAAAAGAGAAAATAAACTCATTATAAATATGCACTTATTTCTATATATAACCATGTGCTGTCCGGTAACTATGGGCTGTTCGGTAACTATGTGCTGTCCGGTAACTATGGGCTGTTCGGTTACTATGGGCTGTCCGGTAACTATGGGCTGTTAGGTAACTATGGGCTGTCCGATAACTATGGGCTGTCCGGTAACAATGGGCTGTCCGGTAACTATGAGCTGTCCGGTAAGCACAGTGGTTGCTACACGCGCATGTGAGCTTGGTATGTTGGTCACCGGACAGGTTGGGTCCCCCCGGGTACTCCGCCCCACCCCCCGCCCCAAACACACCCATAGCAAAATACCACGTCAAAATTGAATATCATTCTGCAGCTATATTAAAAATAAATCTTCTCAATATGCGTGAGTCTACTAAGATAATAAAGTAGAAGTGTTTGTCCTCACAAAGTGCAGCCTTAGCACTTCATAACCTTTGAAATACACACACACACACTTTTCAGACAAATTCCGCGGAGTGTTAACGTTTTAACGGCAGAACTATTCTAAAAGAATTTCTAGTATGTATTTTTATTCATATGTGTATGCAAATCCGTCTTATTTCCTACGTAATGTATCTGTTCGCATCTGGTTTTCTGTCACAATTGGTGAAGGAAACACAATTTAAGGACGTTAAAGGGACTTGCGCACAGATTTTGGTATTTGAAAAAAAATCATTACATCAATTTACCATCAAACTGTCACATTAAGAATAATTTAAATAATAAGTATAACAAGGGCAAATATGCCACGAAGTAAACCCCAAATGTCGGTAATACACGTTTGTTGCTATATTTGCGATGAAAAACGTGACAAACCCGTTTAATTTTTACGATCGCGATTGATGATCATCAATATACGCACATATACATTTAACATTTATTTTCGATAGGAGTTTTGTTTTGCTTGTTTGAAGTTGATGCATACATTCTTTTTTGAAAAAAAAAATATTTTGACAAACTTTGAACAAGTATCTTTAAATCATAAAATAATCATATTGTTTATATAAATCGACCATCATGACGAGGTACATTGTATATATTTGCGACAATAATAAGATAACCCTATGATCGGAAGCAGTCACTATGCGCGGCGGTTGATCATCACGATTTGTTCTATTACGCCAAGTACAGTTTCTTCCCACAAAACAGACTCTATCTTGATACCTTATACATGTAACTACTATGCCCTCGAGCTTAAATCAATAGGTCCACACTACAAAATACAACTCTGTTGATCAAAACGCTCGACTTACATTATATTGCAAGAGGGCTGAACAAGATTGCACAAGAGGTCATCGTCCCGGATGTAGTTCCACAGCCGTAAGTTGCGCAGTGGCTCATACCAGTAGAACACATCCGGTCTCCAGCCGAGCAGGTTCCCGAGGAAAGTCGAGCCGGACCGCATGTAGGCCAGAAGTATTATGTCCGTGCCTTCTGAACAAAAGAAACAGAAACATCGTGGAGGTTTTGATGATGATGATAACAATGATAATGAGGAGGAGTGTGGAAGAAGATTGAAGATTACTGATAATGATGAAGAGGATAATGATTGACGATGAGGAGAAGGATAATCAGAATGGCGATGATTATCATGTTGGAGGAGGCGCTTATGTTGATGTTGCTGCTGCTGCTGCCGATGATGATGATGATGTTGCTGCTGCTGCTGTTGCTGCTGCCGATGATGATGATGGTGTTGGTGTTGGTGTTGGTGGTGTTGGTGGTGGTGGTGGTGGTGATGATTATGATGATGATGATGATGATGATGATGATGATGATGATGATGATGATGATGATGATGATGATGATGATGATGATGATGATGATGATGATGATGATGATGATGATGATGATGATGATGATGATGATGATGATGATGATGATGATGATGATGATGATGATGATGATGATGATGATGATGATGATGATGATGATGATGATGATGATGATGATGATGATGATGATGATGATGATGATGATGATGATGATGATGATGATGATGATGATGATGATGATGATGATGATGATGATGATGATGATGATGATGATGATGATGATGATGATGATGATGATGATGATGATGATGATGATGATGATGATGATGATGATGATGATGATGATGATGATGATGATGATGATGATGATGATGATGATGATGATGATGATGATGATGATGATGATGATGATGATGATGATGATGATGATGATGATGATGATGATGATGATGATGATGATGATGATGATGATGATGATGATGATGATGATGATGATGATGATGATGATGATGATGATGATGATGATGATGATGATGATGATGATGATGATGATGATGATGATGATGATGATGATGATGATGATGATGATGATGATGATGATGATGATGATGATGATGATGATGATGATGATGATGATGATGATGATGATGATGATGATGATGATGATGATGATGATGATGATGATGATGATGATGATGATGATGATGATGATGATGATGATGATGATGATGATGATGATGATGATGATGATGATGATGATGATGATGATGATGATGATGATGATGATGATGATGATGATGATGATGATGATGATGATGATGATGATGATGATGATGATGATGATGATGATGATGATGATGATGATGATGATGATGATGATGATGATGATGATGATGATGATGATGATGATGATGATGATGATGATGATGATGATGATGATGATGATGATGATGATGATGATGATGATGATGATGATGATGATGATGATGATGATGATGATGATGATGATGATGATGATGATGATGATGATGATGATGATGATGATGATGATGATGATGATGATGATGATGATGATGATGATGATGATGATGATGATGATGATGATGATGATGATGATGATGATGATGATGATGATGATGATGATGATGATGATGATGATGATGATGATGATGATGATGATGATGATGATGATGATGATGATGATGATGATGATGATGATGATGATGATGATGATGATGATGATGATGATGATGATGATGATGATGATGATGATGATGATGATGATGATGATGATGATGATGATGATGATGATGATGATGATGATGATGATGATGATGATGATGATGATGATGATGATGATGATGATGATGATGATGATGATGATGATGATGATGATGATGATGATGATGATGATGATGATGATGATGATGATGATGATGATGATGATGATGATGATGATGATGATGATGATGATGATGATGATGATGATGATGATGATGATGATGATGATGATGATGATGATGATGATGATGATGATGATGATGATGATGATGATGATGATGATGATGATGATGATGATGATGATGATGATGATGATGATGATGATGATGATGATGATGATGATGATGATGATGATGATGATGATGATGATGATGATGATGATGATGATGATGATGATGATGATGATGATGATGATGATGATGATGATGATGATGATGATGATGATGATGATGATGATGATGATGATGATGATGATGATGATGATGATGATGATGATGATGATGATGATGATGATGATGATGATGATGATGATGATGATGATGATGATGATGATGATGATGATGATGATGATGATGATGATGATGATGATGATGATGATGATGATGATGATGATGATGATGATGATGATGATGATGATGATGATGATGATGATGATGATGATGATGATGATGATGATGATGATGATGATGATGATGATGATGATGATGATGATGATGATGATGATGATGATGATGATGATGATGATGATGATGATGATGATGATGATGATGATGATGATGATGATGATGATGATGATGATGATGATGATGATGATGATGATGATGATGATGATGATGATGATGATGATGATGATGATGATGATGATGATGATGATGATGATGATGATGATGATGATGATGATGATGATGATGATGATGATGATGATGATGATGATGATGATGATGATGATGATGATGATGATGATGATGATGATGATGATGATGATGATGATGATGATGATGATGATGATGATGATGATGATGATGATGATGATGATGATGATGATGATGATGATGATGATGATGATGATGATGATGATGATGATGATGATGATGATGATGATGATGATGATGATGATGATGATGATGATGATGATGATGATGATGATGATGATGATGATGATGATGATGATGATGATGATGATGATGATGATGATGATGATGATGATGATGATGATGATGATGATGATGATGATGATGATGATGATGATGATGATGATGATGATGATGATGATGATGATGATGATGATGATGATGATGATGATGATGATGATGATGATGATGATGATGATGATGATGATGATGATGATGATGATGATGATGATGATGATGATGATGATGATGATGATGATGATGATGATGATGATGATGATGATGATGATGATGATGATGATGATGATGATGATGATGATGATGATGATGATGATGATGATGATGATGATGATGATGATGATGATGATGATGATGATGATGATGATGATGATGATGATGATGATGATGATGATGATGATGATGATGATGATGATGATGATGATGATGATGATGATGATGATGATGATGATGATGATGATGATGATGATGATGATGATGATGATGATGATGATGATGATGATGATGATGATGATGATGATGATGATGATGATGATGATGATGATGATGATGATGATGATGATGATGATGATGATGATGATGATGATGATGATGATGATGATGATGATGATGATGATGATGATGATGATGATGATGATGATGATGATGATGATGATGATGATGATGATGATGATGATGATGATGATGATGATGATGATGATGATGATGATGATGATGATGATGATGATGATGATGATGATGATGATGATGATGATGATGATGATGATGATGATGATGATGATGATGATGATGATGATGATGATGATGATGATGATGATGATGATGATGATGATGATGATGATGATGATGATGATGATGATGATGATGATGATGATGATGATGATGATGATGATGATGATGATGATGATGATGATGATGATGATGATGATGATGATGATGATGATGATGATGATGATGATGATGATGATGATGATGATGATGATGATGATGATGATGATGATGATGATGATGATGATGATGATGATGATGATGATGATGATGATGATGATGATGATGATGATGATGATGATGATGATGATGATGATGATGATGATGATGATGATGATGATGATGATGATGATGATGATGATGATGATGATGATGATGATGATGATGATGATGATGATGATGATGATGATGANTGGAATTTGTTTTAAATTTCAAAAGTTATATTTGACAAGGGCATTGTACAAATCGTTAAAAATTCAAAGGGGGGAGGGGCAAGATGAAATTTCCGTTTTTGTAAACGCCTGATTTAATGTTTTGTTTTACACGCATTTCTTTTACAAATTAATAATTTTGTTTCTGAACATTATATTTTAATTCCCCGCCTCAAAGCATTAGGGGGATTGTAGGAATTATTTCGTATCCGCTCCATATTCATTGACACGTTAACGGATTTTAATGACACTTGCTTAAAATTATAAAGACAATGAGGCAATCAGCAGAAGGAATGACTCAGTCATACCAGCTAAAGGTCAAGGTCATACTTCAAGTTCATACGCTTGAGCCTCCAGTTTCGTGTCCGCTTCAAATCTCCTTTACTCCTTTAAAGTATTTTTCAACAAACATTGATGTGCATACGGTATGAGTCAGCCACGCAAATCAAGGGCAAGGTCATACTTCCAGGTCAAAATGTTAAGTCTTTTGTCGTGTCTATATTCGTGTCGGCTAGCTATCTCACATACCCTTTTAAGGTTTTCATGAAACTCCTCTGCAGTGTATATGTCATTAAGACGAGGTGCAGAAGACATGATTCAGTCACGTTGGCTCGAGGTCAAGGTCACGCTTAAAGGTCAATAGTTCAACCTTCATTGCTTTCGTATATGCGTAGGAATTAAATGAAAAATTCATGTTATTCAGAAGATTTCAAGAAGTAATTACATATTAAGCTTTTTTATCGTTATTTACATTTTAAGTACACTTATTTATATCGGTCATTCTAAGACATTGAATCAAGTTCATGAAAAATATGTGAACATGTGCCTTTAAAATAAAGTAATT
>VMBQ01010846.1:4350-20350 GCA_007657795.1 Dreissena rostriformis | reverse complement strand
AAAGTGAAAACAGAAGCAGTTCAGATGATGTACTCAAAACCGTTCAGACGATGTACTCAAACAAAAACCGTTCAGACGATGTACTATTTTCCAAATTCCTCGCCACAGATCTTAAAAAGCTTAAAGAACGTGCAAAACCTTCTACGAAATATTCTAAGCATTTTATAACGCAAAAAAATGTTGTATTTTTCGCTGTTTGTCATCTTGAATAGCAAACGCGTCAAAATAAAGTGTGTTCAGACGATGTACAATTTTCATTGTTTATTGTTCCTGAATGTTTGAGAAAACTAAAGAAATCTAAGAAAAATGACAATTACCGGAGAACATAAGGCGACTAAGCAGGTACTTTGCGCATAGTTAGCATTTATTTTGATATTATAAAATATGAGAATACCTTGATTTTCGTCATTAAGCGAGAGCTTGTTCCGCCATTTTATGCGTACGATGTACTTTTGTGATCACGTGATTCCCCGCAGTGGCTTAAACTGCTAGCAAAGCCGATACTCATGATGATTTTGCAACGGGGCTGCTTCAAACATGGAAAACAGTAGTGTTTTTGTGTTGTTTTTTTTACAAGGTTAAATAAGAATAAATTGTCATTAAAATGCAAATAATTGATATAATAGACTTTGAAAGTCTATTCCATTAATTTTACCGCAACTATAAAAGATTTTTTCATTTCAATTCAAATAAAATTAGACTAAAATTGTAAAAGAAGATGCATGTTCCAACATGTTATGGTTTACCTCAAGGGGGGTTTATATGACAACAAGAGATGTGTTTGTCAGAAACACAATGCCCCCTTCTGCGCCGCTTTGAAGCCATATATTTGACCTTTGACCTTGAAGGATGACCTTGACCTTTCACCACACAAAATGTGCAGCTCCATGAGATACAGGTACATGCATGCCAAATATCAAGTTGCTATCTACAATATTGCAAAAGGTATGACCAATGTTAAAGTTTTCGGACGGACAGACTTATGGACGGACTGACAGACAGTTGAAAAACTATATGCCACCCTTCGGGGGCATACAAATGAGAAACAGTGTATTTGTTGTTCTTTTTCATTGCTGTTTATTTTGATGTGAACTGAAATAATCTGAAATTAATCCCTTATTAATAAGCTAATACATACTGATTTTTCAATTATGAAAAGCAAACTCAAAAATCTACAGTAAGCAAAGTAGTCACACACACTCCTAAGACTGTATGTGCAGGGTTTTCGCCAAACCATTTTTGCATGTCTTAGACGTCGTATCTTCGTATCTGAAGCTTTTTTTACAGCATGTCTTTATCACAATAGCATGCCATAATTGTTTGCCTACAAGCGTTTCCAAGATGTAGAAATTAACCTAATGTGCAGATTTTGTGTAATAAATGTGTTTTTTTATTAAGTTTTTTTTTAGTCCATATGACACAGATTTGATATGGTCTGAGACAGTATTAGAACAAATTTAAGCTTTTACCTTTAACATATAAAAAAAAAAAACAAGTTACCCCTAGGTTGAGGCCAATTTGACCCCAGAGGCATGATTTGAAAAATCACCATGTGATGTTCCACACCAAATATTACACCCCGCACACATGCGCTTTAAGAGAATAAGTTATCAACTACATAAGTATAAGTCTATTTAAATCATGTGACCCTTGGGGATTTGCAAATTTTGAGGCACAGAGGCATGATTTGAACAAACTAAGCAGAGGACCACCAGAGGGCCATATAAAAAACTTCTGGGTCTTACAGTTTCGGAGCAGAATATTTTTTATATTTTTCACTATACACATATTTGGAAACAAGTAACCCCTAGGGCGTGCCAATTTTGTCCCAAGGTGCTATTTACAGTCCAAACTGAGAACAGCGGCCAGTCAAGGGAAATGACTCAAGTGACCATTGAAGACAGGTGGCCGTTGTTCTAAGATGGCCACTTTTTAGATCGTTGGTCAGTTGGTAGTATTGCTAGTTCGTTACCCCACCCAGTCGTTTCGTAAACATAGTAATTTTAACCAAGGCTTATTGCCGATAATATAGTATAACATAAATTATTTCTAGTGAATACTACACATTAATATCTTATTAATTGATTTAAATTCATACATATTCTTAAATGTATGAGTTTATCAACGATAATAATGTTGTTTACTCATGCATCTCTTTAATTCAGTAAATCTGACATTTCTTATTAGGTTCATTGGAAGACATTTTTACCTAACGGTCGTCATGTGTCAATGATGTCACGTCCACAAAAGTTATAGCGTATTGCTGTTATAAACAGAAAGTACGGCATAACGTTATCGTTCTCATGCAAAAAATCCAAACCTTTTAATGTTTATAAGTACACAAACATCATTTTTATTAAACACAATTAAGCACAATTTATCTTAAAATCATGGTCATACATCGGTTTTCGAGACTTTCTGATAACCAGTGGTGTAAGCTTCTCCCCTGGAAATTGAAAATGGCATTTGGATAACAGACGTTTTACGTGACAAAAAGTCTGCTTCCATTAATGCTGAAAGTTTGTTACAAAAGTTGCAATTCGATGCCCATTGTGCCACAATAAACGATGAGTAATCCTGTTATCACCTTCTTATAATAACTCACGCTCGCTAAGTGTTGTTGTTCACACCTTATCAGCGATAAAGATCTATTGATTTTGTTACGCGCTATTACTGTGGCGTTATGACTGGGCCACTAATTTCTACTAGTTCACATTGTTATTGTTGCTTGCACATGTTTCATGCAATCAGAAATTAAATTGTCGCTAAGTCGTTATTTGTTTACTCGCAGCGGTAGGCTTTTACCATATCAAAGGCAGTTACCGCAATCAGATTCTTTCCCGCAAAATAGACGCACAATAGACGCTATGACGTCAAAGGTAAAAGACCACAACGCAGATTGATTTGTGTGTTAACTTTTCGCAACTTGAAACGACTGACTCTTGACCTTTGTTTTGAGTTCAAAAATGACTTTTGGAGTGAAATATACTGGCCGTTGGCCGTTATGGACGATTGACCGTTATTCCCAAGTGTAATATAGAGTGATTTTCGTCGGGGGGAGTCCAGACTGACCATTGTCTGTAGTTGACCGTTATTTTGAGTTGACCGCTAGGTCAGTTTTGACTGTATACAACAAGAGGGCAATGATGGCCCTGAATTGCTCCTATGGTAGATTTTTTTAAAAGTTTGTACAATAAGAACAAGAGCAGTGCCAAGATGGCCCACTTCACCATTCTTTGCCTTTGATAGTATAATGTACATATTTTAAGTTGAATATCAGTAGTAGTTATATAGTGTGTGTAAACTTACAGCTGACATTTAAAAAATTAAAAATAAATGTGAACATGCTAAGAAACTATATTTTCATCTTGTTACCAATTAATTTAGTTGAAATTTATAACGTTGCAAGCAAGGTCTGCACATAAGATACCTACAATACAAAATAACTGCATAATACCTCCATCAAAATGCAAGTTATTGAGCAGAAACCATTTTTCTTTATTTGGTAACAATGACTTTGACCCAACTGTCCCCAAATGCGATTCCACCCTAGTCTGCATGTAAGTTACCTATAAACAAAATTACAGAACAATACCCCAATCCCAACTTAAGTTAATGAGTGGAAACTCTTTTTACTTTTTTAGAAATGGTGAACTTGACCTTGACCCAACTGGCCCCAGATACAATCCCATGTTAGGTCAGAATGTCAGCTAGAGATAGAAGTTGTTGCTGGCAAACGTAAACCTAATTTCCTTAGTACCAAAAAAAACAACAATATGGGGAATAATTGTGCTTGTCAGAGTTATGGGCCTTCGTAGTCGACCTTACATGATGATCCAAAGGACATGTATGAAGTTTCAATTGATATATGAAGTTGTTACAGAGATATGTACTTGTTGCATGCAAACTTTTACCTGAATTTCAACTTGCACGCAAATCTTAACCTGACTTTTCTAAGCACAAAAGTGTCAAAATCCAACTAAAAGATTGGTCAAAGTTATAAGTCTGTGTTATTGACTTTTTTTATAAAGACCTTGTGCATATATGTTTAGTTTTATTTCAATATCTAGAGTAGACATAGAGATACAGAGTAGTTGCACACAAATGATAACCTGAAGTTCAATAAGAGGGTCATGCTGGCCCTTAAGCTCTTACCTGTGTTCACAGATAGCAATTGTTGAAGACTTGATTTGGTGATCTAGTTTTTGACCACACTGAACCCAGATTCAAGCATGTCAAGACAAACATTCCTACCAAGTTTCATCAAGATTGGGACATAAATGTGGCCTCTAGAGTGGTTACAATTGTTTTTAAGGATTTGACCTGGTGACCTATGTTCTAGACACACATGATCCACATTAGAACTTGGCCTAGATATCATCAAAATTAACCTTCTGACCAAGTTCCATAAAGATTGAGTCATACATGTGGCCTCTATAGAGTGGTAACAAGATTTTTCTAAGATATGACCTGAACACACATTATAGAGGACCTATAGACGATCTTACATTCCAAACATGAAATTCACAGGCTTTGTGGGTTCATACAAGTAGTTTTGTACAGGGTTCTCTATATAAGTTTATGTAAAACTGGCAACTCTTGGAGCAAGGCATGTTTTGAACCCAGGGGCTTAATTTGCACAAACTTTGTAGAGGACCTCCAGATGATTCTTCAATATGAAAACCTAAGGCTTTGCGGTTTCAGACAATGAGGTTTTTAAAGTCTTAATAAAACACACACACCTTTTTTGCCCCTGTAACCTACTTAATCAATCATCTGGAACCATTTGGATATTTTTTATAGAGGACCAAACAAGAAACATTTCTGAGAAGTTCTGATAAGCATTTAAGTGGAGGTGTTGTTTGAAGAAAAAGTTGAGAGACAGGACATGCATGTCACACACACGGACAACAGACATCACTTTATTCCATAGTCTCACAATAAGCATGTTGTGCTCAGGTGATCTAAAAAGGAGAACAAGTTACCACCAAGACAGGGTCGATGTTTACAGCAGGGACATGATTAAACATGATATAACAGAACAAATAGCAAACTTTTGGGCCTTGCATTTTTTTTAATGTCCTCATCATACAAATAAGGAAAACAAATTCGCTTCCGGACAGGCCAATTTTGACCCTAAAGGCATAATTTTCACAAACTTGCAGGAGGACCAACATAAGATGTTACAAAACAAATACCAAACCTGATATTATATTATGATCCTGTGTGAAGTTTCAACTGAATGTTAGTAGTTGACACAAAAATACATACTTGATGCAGGAAAACCGTAACATACATTTTCTATGTACAATAGGAGCATAATTCAACAACAATGCTGGTAAAAGTTATGGGAAATGACCCTGAAGAAGTTTTTGCGTTAAAAATCTTTAGTGGATAAAGAGGTATGAAGTTATTGTGTGCACATTTTCTAAGAATAAAATGGCTAAATTCAGCCTAATTGCAGGTCAGTTATGGGCTTTGGACAATGATCTTACATAATGACCCCAAACAGATGTGTGAAGTCTAAATTGAATACCTTTAGATGGAACAGAGATAATATGGAGTTGTTGTAGGCAAACCTTTAATTTACCAGAACATTACACCCAGGTCTATTTAAAAACAGGAGAGTAGTAAAGCTCAAACTATTTGATTAATAGTTGAATATGGTTTGAATGTGAACAGTTAACTACAGATTAATTAAACTAAACATTTGTAAATTAACATTTATTAACAAAGGCATTCAGAAGGGTAATACAGTCCCCCTTGGCATTGTAATGATTTTTCGCTAAAACATCTACACCATTTTCCCCTCAGCATCACCATCTAATGGTTCTTCACATCATGATTATTGGAATAAATCACTAACCCACCCATCACTAGTACCATACTACTGGATGAAATAGATGTTTTATATGAATGTTGGTATGTGCTGTGATAAATCGTTAATCCCATCATCCTATTTGCATTGACATTGAGTGTCAGAGCAGAAACAGAAATTCATGACCTTGACCTTGTACTGTGACCTTGACCTTTCACCAAGGGGACTGGACATTTTACTCAAAAAAACATGTGGTCACAGGGATAAAAGTCTGAAGATACATTAAAATCCTTTCAGGGATGTTTAAAATATAGAGCAGACAATGACATCTGGACAGACTCACACACAAACTCAATAACTAATTTCCGTGGTTAGGTTTTCTAAACCTTATTAAATAAACATTTCTATTCAATTCTAGCCCAGTATTCTCTGTTTGTTTGATATCAGACAGTAGGAAATATTTTTCCAACATTGATATATACTTAAATCAATAAGTATTAATCTAAAGATAAGAATAAAACTCACAGATGGATTGTTGAAATTGTCCACAACTCTGGCTCGCTTCTTGATTGACATTGAGCCATCAAGTCGAACAAAAAGATACCTAAAACAAATAAGATTTACCATTATCAGAAAATGTTAACCTGAATACAACTAGACCTTGTCGCAGTTGTGACAAATATCTCAGAAGCGGCATGTAGTAAAAAGTTGCAAGTTGTAACAATGAAAATTGGACCCTGGGGTGTGGCCACTTTCCCAGTGGCATTATTTGAACAGAATTATTTGAGAACTACAATACAATATTACATACCAAATATTAAACCTTTTGACCTTGTGGTATCAGAGCAAAAGTCTTTATAATCTATTTGAACCCTAGTTGTGGCGAGTTTTGACCCCAGGGTCATGATTTGATGAAACTTAGTAGAGCGCAAATATACTATGCTACTTACAAAATACAACAAATCTGGACGTTGTAGTTTCAGTGATATACATTTTTGCAAATAAAGTCTAAAGTAACACAAATAATGTCAAAGAAATTCTTAGTTAAACAAGTGATGTGTTTGTGAAACACTATGTCCCCTTTTTCGCGATTTTGACCCATATATTTGACCTTTGACCTTGAATGATGACCTTGACCTTTCACCACTCAAAATGTGCAGCTCCGTGAGATACACATGCATGCCAAATATCAAGTTGCTAACTTCAATATTGCAAAAGTTATGGCCAATGTTAAAGCTTGTGCAAACAAACCAACAAACAAACAGACAGGGCAAAAACAATATGTCCCCCAGTATAGACTGGGGGACATATAAAGGGACATAATTTTTGCAATGTTTAATGTAGGAAAATAAAATTACAAATGAACAACTTCATACCATATGGAACAATCCAACGAAGTTACAAATTTATACACTGAAAAGTGAAGAACTTCTGATGACATATTTTGTCGGACAAACAAACTGGAATTAGTAAACCAAGAGGCAAATTCGTAGAATTGATATCCCCCGCAACATATATTTTGTTTAAGGATGGGTGCAAATCGGACGGACGAACATACTACAATACAAAGGACCATTACTCCGTTATTAACAGATGGTGTACAATGCAATTTGGCGTGCATCAGCCTCTTATCCATATATATACTCATACCAAGTTTCAATGAAATCCGCCAAAGCACTTCCAAAAAATGGCTCCGGACACAAAAGTGCCTATAGTAAAAAGCATTTTTTCAAGATACAAAGGGCCATAACTCCGTTATTAACAGATGGTGTACAATGCCATTTGGCGTGCATCATCGTCTTATCCATATATATACTAATACCAAGTTTCAATGAAATCCGCCACAGCACTTCCAAGATATGGCTCCGGACACAAAAGTGCCTATAGTAAAAAGCATTTGTTTAAGATACAAAGGGCCATAACTCCGTTATTTACAGATTGTGTACAATGCCATATGGCGTGCATCATCGTCTTATCCATATATATACTCATTCCAAGTTTCAATGAAATGCGCCAAAGCACTTTCAAGATATGGCTCCGGACACAAAAGTGCCGGACGGACGGACAGCCGGACGGACGGACAATGCCAAAACAATATCCCTCCGCCTTTGGCGGGGGATAATAAAGCCAGCCATCAGAGATGGGGAAAAAATTATGTTTGAGAGGACTTTACAGTTTCACACAAGTATTTGACCTTTTATTAAATGAGAATTGGTGTTGTTCATGATCACTTGTCTGATAATGAAGAACAATGATGTCAAATATTATTGAAATGCTATAAGGCATTAAACAGCAACAGAGTGGAAATAAAACATAAATGGAAATCCAGAACTGTTCTTACCCACGCTGTCGACACAGTTTCTCAAACAAGTCGAGAGTCTGTGTGTAGTTGGAGACTAGCACTACTTTATCACTGCTGGTGGTCTTGATAACCGCAAGGAGACAATCCAGGACCAGCACTTTACCTACAGAACACAACCTCTCCCTCTTCAACTATCAATGGCATGTTAATCAAACAAAAACACTTTTGCTGAAACAAACACTAAAGCACATTTCTAATATTTTGATGTTCATTAAAGATAAACAATGCTAGACTAATTTATATGTCGCCTGATGTTTATCTTGTGACACTGAGGCTACAACACTGTAAGTCGGAGCCTAGGCAAGCATTTCTCATGTTTGAGCTCAGCAAGATGAACTAATTTTATTCAAAACTTATTCTAAGTATTTTATTGATAAAATCATTTCCATTGTTTTTTCCATTGTTTTAAAAGTAAACTATAACTAGAGTTTTGTCACAAAAGTGACTCAAAATCCCCCCGCACTGCTTTGTCACAATGCTATTTAGTGGGTCGTACAGACAACGCAAAGTTTGCTAAACGAGAAAAGGCGAAAAATTGTTAGGGTCAAACTTATGTTTGTTAAGCGGAACTCTTTTACCAAGGGTGTCATGGCATGGGCAGGTGTCTTCTATAGAGGAAAAACCAAGATTCGTTTTATCAACCAAGGAACTTAAATTAAGTTCTATATCAATAAGGTATTGAAGCTGTTTCTTTGTAATGACGTTCCGAAACTGTTTCCAGAAGGTCGAAAGTGTACCATCAGGACAGTGACTCAAGTCACACATCTTAACAGACTCTCCAGTTTCTTAAGAAGGAGAAAGTGAACTTTATTGACTGTGACGAATGGATGCCGATGTCTCTGAATGCTGCTCCAATGGTATATGGGGAACCCTTAAACGCCGTCTACAGAAGCGCAACGTTAACTCTGTTAAAGGTCTTAAAAAGCCCTTAAGGACAAGTGGAGACAACTTATTTTTAACAAGAATCTGCTCGAATCGTGGCCAAAAAGGTGTAGGCTTATTTACGCATGTCATGGATCTCATATTGAACACGTACTTCAATCAAGGTACTGTTCATATCTTATGCACTTTTCGAGTTATTTCAGTTTTTGAGAACACATGGATGGACAGATGAACAGAGGAAAGGTTTGACTACCAGACATATTGGCAAACCTATAGCCCAATAGGTAAACCAAGTTTCCTGCTAATATCTTATGTACTAAATTTTTTGTTCACGTTTAAGTAGCAATGACATGATATTTTACATCTGTTAAAATAAATCAATTGTAATCTTTATTGCCCCTTATACATATACCCAGTTTTATCCAAGCACCTTCAATACTGTAAGTAACCACATATAAGACAAAGGTTTTTACCTACAAATTTCAAATTAAAAAGTTGGTGCGCGTTATACATTGATACAACACTATCCAGGTTGCTGAATTGCAAAACAAAATATTTTGTGATTGTAAATAATCATAATAGCCATCATTTTTTTTATTCCAGAAAACTACACCCTATAATCTTACAGACTGAAGTTGTGGTAACGGCACATATGAACAGGGTAGCGACAATTTTTTACCAAAACTAAAATGTTTGAATAAAAAATGAAAACATTTCTTTGTCTTTGTTTGTGTTTGTGAACTTCTACTGGTAAAGGTAGGTCCAGTTTAGTCCAGATTTTTGGCGCCTTCATTTTCCTCACATTCACGCCTATGTAGGGCGACAAACAATAACCCCACAGGTCAAACATAATAGATGAACAGTTTTAAGTCAATACTGACATATCTCAACAACTGTAGCCCTGGAGATGCAGCATAAACGACCTATTTTAAATTTACATAAAAAGTTTCAACTAAAAAAAAGCGCTACATGTACCAAGTTTTTATTCAGCAATTAAATTTAAAGCCCAGGCTTGCCCCGAGGAAGAATGACATGATGAACATGAATTCTCTTATTTTCGCATGCTTTACACGAAATGCATCAGGACTGTTTATTTGTTGCTAGAAAATTACAAAATTGTCAGAAAAATATAGGGGTTGCATGCAACGCATTCTCCTTATCATAATGACACTTCCTCTTTTGAATACAAAATTAATCTTTCCATGACCCGGAATATTTGATTGCACAATAGTCTCCTCTGGTTAAACTAGTTGGAAAAATATAATTAAGCTGTTTAAATGTTCATTATTATAATGACATAACAATACATAACAAGACAGTCAATGTCACTTTTAAAATTTTAGTGAAATAGGATTATGTTGAAATTGCTTATGCATTTCCTTAGAATTGGAGGTATCAATATTAAGCTGTATACCGGTATTGCAATCCCTATGGTGTTTTTGTACTGACCTGAGAGTTCTGGTTTCACAGCTTTCATTGAATGTGCTGGTGGGAAGCACTCAATCATTCCCTCAAACCCCTTCTCTTCTTGCAGACACTTGTCATAGATCAGATCTGGATCTAATATAAATAGACACAATATAGCAGCTGGCATTCCTTGATTGTTTGAACTATCAACAGTTAAACAAGAGATGTGTTTGTCAGAAACACAATGTCCCCTAATGCGCCGCTTTGATTTTATTCTTTTTAATTTGACCTTTGACCTTGAAGGATGACCTTGACCTCGACCTTTCACCACTCAAAATGTGCAGCTCCATGAGATACACATGCATGCCAAATATCAAGTTGCTATGATCAATATTGCAAAAGTTACGACAAAACTTTAAGATAGGTTAAAGTTTTGCACAGACAGACAGAATGACAGACTGGCAGACAGGCCAAAAACAATATACCCCCTTTTTTGTAAAAAGGGGGAATACAAATAAAATTGAGGAGGTAAACCAAGCTTTATTGTTTATTTAACTATGAGAGTTCTTGTCATTTTGCTTAAACACATTTTTTGGATGAAAAAGGGCATACAAACTAGGTGAAATTTGACCCTCCTTCTCGTGATTTAAACAAAATTACTCCCTATGCAATCCGATGTAAAATTTTGCCAAAAAATTTAATCACTGATAAAAGGTGTCTGGAAAAGATGCTATTGCTATAAACAAATATATGAGTTTCGTGAAAATTGCACAAAAACTGATGGACCATGAAAAGAAACGGCTAAAAAGGTCAAGTTAAGATCAATCAAGGGACATAACTCAACAATTACTAAGGTAATTTTAAGCAGATTATTAAACTTAGCTTAGCTTTTATGGCAACAAAGTAATATTGCATTGCACTCATCTAGCAATATCTCAATATACATGAAGTTTCATACAATATAAAACTGGTTCTTTAGATAACAAGAGGACCATGATGGTCCTGGAGTCGCTCACCTATTTCACACGGCACCTGGTAACAAAGGGTCATAACTCCTTCATACCGGTAAATTGTCCAATTAAAATGAAAATTGAGTGGACACAAGTAGGGCACCGATAGGTCATTCTGTAGTAATAATGTGAAAATCCTCTAAGTAGTTTCAGAGGAGTTGTGATAACAAGATTTTCTCCCTATATCTTCTATAAAGTTAAAAGTAACAAAGGGCCATAACTCCTTCAAAAATTGTCCGATCAAAATGACAATCAGGTGGATACATCTAGGGTACCCATAGATCATCCTATTTGTGAAAGGAAATATCGACGATACAGCAATATATCGATTTATGGGTGTTTGGTGCTATGACTCGCTTAAAATAAGTTATAAAAATACATTAACTCTTGGCTATTATGTTTAAAAACCTAAATATAACTGCATTATTCTTAAGTTGTTAGATGTAATGTACATGTACAGGGTAAATTAAATAGTGTTATTAAAATAATGAAATTGTGTCATAATATAGTGGAATCTATATAAAAACAAAGAACAGCCTGCTTTATGTTAAAATTTCAACCTGTGAGGTAATTAGATAAACGATACTCAATATTTCAAAATTGATATTGAAAACGAATCGGCAATTGCATATCGTTGATATATTNGTGGCGTGTAGAACTGATCAAGGTGCATCTACATATTAAGTTTAAAAGTTGTAGGTGGAAGCACTTTGATTTTAGAGTCTATGTTAAAGTTTTATATTAGAGGTCACAGTGACCTTGACCTTTGACCTAGTGACCCAAAAATAGGTGTGGCACCTAGAACTGATCAAGGTGCATCTACATATGAAGTTTCAAAGTTGTAGGTGGAAGCACTTTGATTTTAGAGCCTATGTTAAAGTTTTATATTAGAGGTCAGTGGCCTTGACCTTTGACCTAGTGACCCCAAAATGGGTGTGGCATGTAGAACTGATCAAGGTGCATCTACATATGAAGTTTAAAAATTGTAGGTGGAAGCACTTTGATTTTAGAGCCAATGTTAAGGTTTTAGCACGACGCGGACGGCAGATGCGGGACGGGGGACAACGAGCTAGCTATGACAATACCTCAGGTTTTCTTCGAAAACAGCCGAGCTAAAAATTAGGCAATTACTCTATGATAAATCAAAGATAAAAAAAACTGGCAAAATTTGCTTACCCCTAGATATAGAAAAGCTGCAGACATTTTTTTTTACTGAAAGTAGCTTATTAGTTCTAGAAACCTTGAATAGAAAGTAAATGTGCATTTGATAAACGTGTAGATGCTTTGTTACATTTGGGTGTTTAGGATCAAACAAATGCTTTTACAAATGCTTGCTTGCAAATGCTTTTGCAATTCTTATTTGTACAAGTCAATTCAGATGAAGCCGGAATCGTAATGCTTTGGTATTTTGCGTTGAACGGGTGGTATTTTTCCTGTTAATCATGTCACCATTAGGTGCAGAGTAAACTATAAATTGTAAAACGCAGACTTAACAGACTGTGTAGTAAATACTCTGACATTTATTATTTTTGGGCCCTGGAACATTTTCATTTGATTGATAAACTTTTAAAACTGCTTGAGTGTGAATGTACCTAAATGTGCGTGCATTTGTGAGCCTGTGTGAGTATAATTACTAAAATACAACATAATTTTTGCAAATATTCTAAGCAAACACAGAAATTGTCGCTGGAATGTGATAAGTGTGCAAGTCCAGGATTTGAACCCGAGACCTTAAACTATGTTTGCACTACAGGGTTATCTGATCGTACCGCTTACATAGCAAGTCACCAATTCTGCAGCTCTTAAATATTCATGTACAAAGTTGTAGTCGAAATTCAGGTAACTATGGTTGGCTTGACAAATGTAATTCTAAATGCCTCCCAATCTGTAACCATACAAATCCCCAGATTTAAACAAAAATGTGTAGTGTTTTTAATGAAAGGGTCTCTATAAATTAAACAAACAAAAACATTATCAATGTTTTTGCAATGCCGATTTGGATATGTTGGCACATTGAGACAGAATTTTGTTACTGCATCATTAGGCATGGAATGCGGCGTACGGTTGCATAGCTTCTTTAGAGTTGTGATGAAGGCGAGGCTGGGTTTGGCTGCCTGCTCTAGCTGCAGACACTCGGCCCCCTGGCACTGTACCAGCCTCTCATAGAGGGCACGCTGCACCGCCGTCAGGCCACAGCATACCACATGCTCAACTATACAGAAACACAAACATACATAAAACAAGATGACAATGATGGCCTTTAGGTGCTCACCTGAGTTCAAGGACATCAATTGTTGCACACTTCATCTTATAAAAGGCACAAACTTAGTAAGGGAACAATACCATAGACCTAAAGGAACAATATATGTGTCCATATGGCACGGAAGCATCCACATTCCCTTTTTGTCTCAAAACTAAGCTTATGTCAAACATAAGTTGTTTATGGCCAAATTTGACTGGTGTGTCCTTGATGTTTGAGGTAATGAAACAGGTGAAACATGCTACACTCAGTCTACTCATGGTAGTCATTTGTTTTAAGTTGCCTTAAAACTGAATGATGAATAAAAAAGTTAAAGCCTGGAAAATCTGTTTTATAGCCAAATTTGACCACTAAACTCTAAGTGTGAACCTGATCTCTGAGGTACAGAGACAGGTTTTACACAACGAAATGCCGTTTCTTCATGGTTGTCGTTCGTATAATATATCATAAAATATCATAATGAATGACAAAGTGACAGCCCTTTACCTTTCAGGTAGGGAGACGGTTGTTACACACGACAGGTCATATAATGATGGTTTACTTCAGTGCCAAGTTATTATAAAATTCCACAAAATACGGCAAAGTTCTCGCTAAGACAGGAATTTTTAAGCTGTTTCACCACTTAGTGTGACCTTGATGTTTGAGTCAATAGACGATTGCTACACAAGACATGTTGTCTTATGATGGTGGAATTTGTGTGCAAAGTTCTTAAACAAATCCATCAGTAAAGTTATGGCTGAGACTGGAAATTTCACACAGATGTATGGACGGACAGTGTTACTGCTATATGCTGCGTTCTTCAACATGCGGTATCAAATTAATCCAACCTTGAATAACAATAACACACACATGATACACACAAGTAAACTGAACTATCATGAATAAAACTGCAGTCAAAGGGGAGTAACTGTGACAAATCCTATAATCACTATTAATAAGAAGTGTCCCACAATTTACATAAGCTTAATTTGTTATTAAAATGGAAAGATTTGTACTGGTTACATAGTTTTTGAACACATATGACCTAGATTCAAACTCCACTCAGAAATAGTCAAGATAAACATTCTGACCAAGTTTCATCAAGATTGGATGTAAAATGTTGCCTCTAGAGTGGTAACGTGCTAAAAGCATGCCAGCCACAGCACCCCGCACACAGCATGACCCTGGGCATAGGGTGATCACAATAGCTCACATTGAGCACATACAAATAACTCTTTTGGAATATGCCAAGTTTAACAAGTTCAAATTTTGAAAAGAAATATCAATAGAATTATCAATTTAACTACTGGATGCTCCTCAGTGCATTTAATTTATCATTTTACACAGGGTGTGCCCCAAAGATTATTCNGGGGGGGGGGGGGGGGCACTACATTAATTAACAATGAACAGTATAAACAAGTGTGCAGAAAAGTTAATATTTAACAAGCAAATTTGTTGAATTGATATCCCCCACCAAATAAATTTTGTTTATGGAAGGGTGCAAATCCCTTGATATATGGTGTAACCTAAAAAAAATAATTAAGTGTAGGGTATTTTTTTATGCATTGCAATCCTCCCAATTGATATTTATACACCAATGAATTTTCATGTTGAAATCTTGTGGCGTATGTGAGATATAGCCCTTAAAAGTTACATCGTAAAAAACAACAATGGGCAATAACTCTTATTTAAGAAAGTAAAGGGTTAAGGTTCTTAAGCATAACACTTCTCCTCATTGATATCAATACACCCATGAAGTTTCATGTTGAAGTATTGTATGGTATCTGAGATGTAGCCCTGAAGCGTTACATAAAACAAGAGGGCCATGATGGCCCTGAATCGCTCACCTTTTACTAGACTTGACCCGGTGACCTAATTTTTGACCCCAGATGACCCATATACGATCCAAAATCAGATATTATCAAGACAAACATTCTGACCATATTTCATTAAGATCAGATGAAAACTATGACCTCTATTGTCTACACAAGGTTTTTCTATGATTTGACCTAGTGACCTAGTTTCTGACCCCAGATGACCCAAATACAATCCCAATCCAGATTTTATCAAGATAAACATTCTGACCAAATTTCATAAAGATTGGATAAAAACTATGACCTCTATTGTCTACACAAGGTTTTTCTATTATTTGACTTAGTGACCTAGTTTTTGACCCCAGATGACCCAAATACAATCCCAACCCAGATTTCATCAAGATTAACATTCTGGCCAAATTTTATTAAGATTGGATGAAAACTGTGACCTCTACTGTCTACACAAGT
>VMBQ01010845.1:0-23305 GCA_007657795.1 Dreissena rostriformis | reverse complement strand
ATTCGTCCCAGCTCGATATTCGGGACTAGTGCCGAATGTCGATGTCAGAGCTGGCTCGACATTCGCCCCAGCTCGATATTCAGGACTAGTGCCGAATGTCGATGTCAGAGCTGGCTCCACGTTCGCCCAAGCTCGATATTCGGGACTAGTGCTGAATGTCGATGTCATAGCTGGCTCGACATTCGCCGCAGCTCGATATTCGGGACTTGTGTCAAACGTCGATGTCAGAGCTGGCCCGACATTTGCCCCAACCCGATATTCGGGACTAGTGTCGAATGTCGATGTCAGAGCTGGCTCGATATTTGTCCCAGCTCGATATTCGGGACTAGTGCCGAATGTCAATGTCAGAGCTGGATCGACATTCGCCCCAGCTCGATATTCGGGATTAGTGTCGAATGTCGATGTCAGAGCTGGCTCGACATTCGCCGCATCTCGATATTCGGGACTAGTGCCGAATGTCGATGTCAGAGCTAGCTCGATATTCGTCCCAGCTCGATATTCGAATGTCGATTGTCGATGTCAGTGCCAACTTGTCCCATTCATGTATGTAAGATTCCGTTTTGGAAACATAGCGCGCAACTTGATTTTTTCATAATTATTGATGAGTGAATGCGTAAAAAATGTGCATAAATCCCAGCAAAACGATGATATCCAGTAAAATAAGGGATAACAAGAGCCTAACGTCGCTTTTTAAAAAGAAATATTCTCTACGGTGCACATGTCTCCATACTCCACCACCTTTGTATTCCGCATCCGGATTGCAATCATACACCAAAATAGAGTTTTTCACGCCAAAAACCTTGTACTTGAAACCATAGAAATACTGAAAACAAATCGTGACTGCAAATGCATTGGTAATCAATTTTAAGATTTTGAAATCGGTTTTCGCGAATAATCAGGAAAACTACCCACATTATGTATCAAACCACCAACGGCTGGTGAAAGACAATTAATCTGTAATAAGCCTGGTCGGTAAGATAATACCATCCGCCTCAAACTGAAAACGTGTTTGAATATTTACTTACCATTCCCCCATCGATCGTATTGAACAAAATAATAATTAAAATGTTTACGTTATGTCTACGTTATGTTTAGTGGTTTTCTCTAATATTTTGTTAGTAACATGACCATTTTTAGAACAATTCGCCGCGAGAAAATGCAGGGTCGAGCCGATCTACGAATGACGCGATCACATTCCGGAAATGAAAACACACCCGTGTGGCTTCAAGTCAAAATAGATCGGGACTTGCGTTTACTGACTTGATTAATTTGTGAGTCATAAGTCTGCTGTGAAGCCATGTCGCGGGTCGTAAAGATATTGATGATAATTTTCGTTCTTCTAATGCGCCTACACACAAATAAATGGTCGTATGAATAATTGTCTTCCCTATGAGTCGAATGTTCTCAAAAGTGTGAGCATGTTAACATTCGGTTCATAGCAGAAATGATCGACATAAAAATGATTTTGAACAATTAAATATAGATTATTGATACGTTTATACCAAATTCATTTTTAAGCCCCGGTATGGTGGCATATAGCAGTTGAACTGTCAGTCCGTCCGTCCGTCCGTCTGTCCGTCAGTCTGTGCGTCCGTCCAAAAACTTTAACGTTGGTCATAACTTTTGCAATATTGAAGATAGCAACTTGATATTTGGCATGCATTTGTATCTCATGAAGCTGCACATTTTGGGAAGTGAAAGGTCAATGTCAATGTCATCCTTCAAGGCCAAAGGTAAAAAAATAAATAAAATCAATGCATGTGTATCTCATGGAGCTGCACATTTTGAGTGGTAAAAGGTCATGGTCAAGGTCATCCTTCAAGGTCAAAGGTCATATTTTTTTCAAAGCGGCGCAGTAGGGGGCATTGTGTTTCTGACAAAAAAACATCTCTTGTTTTATATTATATCTAACAATATTGAGCATTGCAATCGTGCTCAGTGGAAGTATCAGTAGGTTACAACCCTATAGGTATCTTAACTCCGATGATGTAAAAAATCCAAAAGAAGAAGAGTATTGGTAAAGTAACGTGGAGATTTTCATTACCGATTTAACCTACAATTTCATAATCGGTAATCTTAAATCAGACAAAGTAAGAAAATGAATGTAGAGACATCGACGTTGCCAATCGTCTCGGAAAATATACCCCGAATAAAAACACGCCGGTCATTGTGAAATGTGTAAGGCGGCAAACAGAAATCGACATAATGCAAGTTACCAAGCTGCTTAAAGATACAGGCGTTTTCATTAACGAGGACCTAACAAAGATCAATGCAGAAGTTTTATCATCATTGCGTCTTAACGAACCCGCGTTGGTGGAGAGGGCCTGGTCCCGCGACGGAAAATTATTCGTACGCTACCGAGGACAAGATCGTAACGAGCTTGTGTCGTTTGACAAGTACAAACTATGGCTTGCAAAGCCATGGCCAATCAAAAACAATGTGACTACCAGAACAACATACGCACGAAAAGTGTCAGAGGGCAACAAATCAAGATAGTCAAACAAAACATAAACAATAGAACTGTAGCAATAAACCTGGTCACGGACTTTGTATACTCTCCTTTGTATACTCAGCTTGTTTCCCCCCTACAGGAATGTTGTTTTGTTGCATCTATTACATGTTAGTGTTGTTTTTGTTACTATGACATGTAACTAGCAAAACACATACACACAGACACTCGCACACCCACACGCATGCACGCCCAAACACACACGCACGCACACGAACGAACGCACGCATGCGCACACGCAAAATCACACTCACAAGCACACACGCCTTTGCGCACATGCGTGCAAAAACGTCCATTGGGACGCGCATTCTGTAATACACTCATTACAACATAAGCAACCACCATGAGAATACACAAACACCCATCCATATTCAAGTATCTAAAGTAATTCATATTTGTGTGTGTAATACACAATATAGCATCATTTTTCTACGAGAAATGAGATTGTGTATATATTGGTATGTTGTAACCTATTCACACTGACCACCAAGAGCTGTCGTTCGTTCGGGACGGTATTTGACTTGTCAGGCAAACAAACCAAACGAAACACGCTCTGTACCGCAGTTCGCTAAAATCGGGATATGTACAGTATATTTCAATTCAAATTTACTTATTAAAGTATATGTTCGTTTATTTATATGCTTCTATGGCCAGTGTATTTACATTTGTAGGCCCCTATACTGGTAGATTCGGACAGTCCGGTAGGTTCGGACGTTCTAAAAACGACGTGAAATCGAAGTTATAAACGCGACGTCGCGAGCCAATCGTCTGACATTTTTTTGACAAGAAGACACACTGCCGTATTCCAGTTAGAAAAATCAAGAATATGCGCTGTAAACAGCTAATAATTTAACATTCTGTGTAAAAAAAGTAAACGAACCTATTTATCAACGGTTTCCATGGCGAAACTCACAAATTTATCAAGAAATAAAAAAAAATCGTCTGTCTCATAATCCGAGAGAGAATGCAGCAAAGGGAGACAATCATAATATGATTATGCGTCACAACCAGTAGGCGTTTTAAATAAAAATAGAGGCCTCGTATGGGGAGTTTTATCCGTGTAATTTTTCATTTAGCGGCCAATTAATATATCGCAGTAAAGTTTGATATATTAATATAATCAAATTATACATGAAAATCAAGCAGGATAAGGGAAGTAAGATACAGTTAGAAATTATTCAAAGACACGGGGTCTCGATCGAAAATGACGCAAGTCCGGTTTTTTGGCCTGGGTGCCGTTTGTCCGCCTCAACAAATTGACTGGGTGCCGTTTGTCCGCCTCAACAAATTTACTGGGTGCCGTTTGTCCGCCTCTGCAAAAAAACACTGGGTGCCGATTGTCCGGGTGCCGTTTGTCCGGATACCCATAGGATTGATACCAATTTCTGAGCCTAGCTGACTTGGCTGACTGCCAAAAACCAAATTTGTATAACTCCGATTTACCACTTAATAAATGCGTGCGCAATAAAAGTAGTTCTTCGCAGATCTCAATAACCCGGCTTGTAAATACATGTTGCCGGTGGGTTTCCGTGAGGTTCTATCGTGGAGGATAAACTCGTTTGGCTGTAATATATTTATTAATGGTAATACATATCATTAATATACAACAAAGAGATGTATACTCTTTGAATGTAAAGAATCGAATCTATATAAATATAGCAATACACAAATACAAGTAATGCATGATCCGACGGTGATCCTTAAAATACAAACAATACTAACATTACACACAATACAAAATACAATTTAGCAACGAAACATAGTGAAAATACTAAACCATAGTTACCTGTAATATATTTATTAATGGTAATAAATATCATTAATATACAACAAAGAGATGTATACTCTTTGAATGTAAAGAATCGAATGACTTTAGCAATCATACGATTCACGAGATCGACATTAAACATATCAGTGCACGGGAAAAGGGATGAGTGATCTGCGTATTAGACAAATTATAAACGTGCAACTGTATGGATTAGATGAGCTGAACCTATCTAACCTAGAGCAAAACGACCTTAACGAATAAATCGAATACTAGTAAACAACTAATCAACGAGTACAATAAGTATTAAAATAACTACCGTTATGAACTCATAGACAAGTCGTGATTTACATTTAAAGTTAACGATATTTAGAAATTGGTACAACAATAAAACAACACAACACAATATAGTTTTATATTTAATAATAAATACNATCAAATATAAAATCAAGTATTAAATCTGATCATTCAATTATTGATATATGCCTCGAATTTAATAAAATTGAACATGGTAAAGGTCTGTGGAAATTTAACAACTCTCTTCTACATGACATTGAATATCTAAACTGTGTTAATAATGTAATAGATGAAATAAAAAAACAATATTGTTTGCCAGTCTATAACTTAGATAATATTCAGTCCATTAATAACAGTGATATATTTTTTACTATAAATGACCAACTGTTTTTAGAAACGCTATTAATGGAAATTAGAGGTAAAACTATTTCATATTCAAGTCATAAAAATAAATTAAACACTACATATGAACACAAACTGTTAATGGAAATTGAAAATCTTGAAAAAAATCTTAATGAGTCAAATAAAGAACAACTTAACAATTTAATTATGGAACTAAATTCTGTAAGAGATATAAAAGTTAAAGGACACATAATAAGGTCAAAAAGTAAATGGATTGAACAGGGTGAGAAAACAACTAATTTTTTTTGCTCATTAGAAAAACACCACTATATTAACAAAAACATACCATTTATCCAAAAAGAAGATGGGGCAACTCTATACAATCAATCAGATATTCTTAAAGAAACCTCAGATTTCTATAAAACACTATATGAAAAAGTAGAAGAACAACCAAATCATATCCTTAACGATTTACAAGATATACATTTTAATAAACTAAATGCAACGCAATCAATAAGTCTCGAAGGCCTATTGACATTTGAGGAAATAACCGTAACTCTGAAAAATATGAAAAATGACAAAAGTCCTGGCTCAGATGGATTTACAACAAATTTTTTTAAAGTCTTTTGGAATAAAATAGGAATGTTTGTATTGCGAAGCCTTAACTTTGCATACACTTATAACGCTTTTTCAGTTACACAAAAGCAGGGGATTATTATATGCATTCCAAAAGAAAACAAGCCAAGACACTTTCTAAGAAATTGGAGGCCTATCACTCTACTAAATACCGTTTATAAAATAGCATCTGGGTCAATTGCAAATCGATTAAAACCGTGCTTACAAACACTTATATCGAAAGACCAAACTGGCTTTGTTTCAGGCCGATACATAGGAGAAAACACACGTCTGTTATATGATATAATGAATTACACCGAAAATAATAAAATACCTGGACTTATTATGATGATAGATTTTGAAAAAGCATTTGATTCGTTGTCTTTTGATTGTATTGAACAAGCTTTAAACTTATTTAATTTCGGACAAAGCTTTAAACGTTGGATTTCCATTTTTTTGAAAAATACACAAAGCTCTGTTCAATTAAACGGATTTTTGTCTGAAAGTTTTTCAATAGGCCGCGGCTGTAGACAGGGAGACCCTATTTCGCCATATATCTTTATACTATGCGCAGAACTCCTCGCAATTAAGATCAAACATTGTAAAGATATAAAAGGCATTACGGTTAACGGCATAGAATATAAGATATCACAGTTTGCTGATGACACTTCTTTGTTACTAGACGGTTCTGAACATTCTCTGAATTCTGCTTTAAATATGCTCGATGATTTTGCACTATTTTCTGGTTTAAAGGTTAATTTTGATAAGACTCATGTTATCTGGATCGGAGCGCTAAAATATAGTACTCGGTCCATCAAGTCAAAATATAAACTCACGTGGGGTACGACCAGTTTTAAATTGTTAGGAGTTATTTTCGATGTTGATCTTAAACTCTTGTCTGAATTAAATTTTTCTGAAAAAATCACTAAAGCAAATAATGTTATTAATCAATGGAAAAAAAGAAAACTTACTCCTATTGGTAGAATTACCGTAATCAAATCACTAATTTTACCATTGTTTACGCACTGTTTTTTTTCAATACCCACTCCAAAGATAGACATCCTAGATAAATTAAATAAATTGTTGTTTGATTTTGTTTGGGAAAACAAACCTTATAAAATTAAAAGTTCAACACTTATTCAAAGCTATGACGAGGGTGGACTTCAGATGGTAGATATTTATGCATACTGTAAAAAGATTAAGCTGTCTTGGCTGAGAAAATTGTATTCATGTAGCGAAAGTAAATGTATTATTCTTATACGATCTATGATAGATGTCGGTAAACTTTTTAATACCGGAATACAGTATACTGTAAAGATTAAGAATTCTTTAAAAAATCAATTTTGGAGTGAAGTATTCTCCTGTTACGAACAGCTTTTAGAATCTGTAAACATGCATGATGTAGATAATATTCTTAATATGCCTTTGTTTTATAATGAAAACTTTATGACGGGTAATGAACCATTCTTTTTGAAAACATTGTACGACAGAGGTATACGATTTGTGAGGGATATAGCCATCGATTCTAAATCCTTTTTGAATAAAACACAAATAGAAATGATCACTGGAAAAGCCATAAATTTTATCCTCTATGAAGGACTAGTAAAATCAATAAAAACACTGTTCAATAAATTAAATCTAAATTTTAATAAAAACGATGTGCAAATAGCTGGTCCATCTCTGTCATGCTATGCAAAATTCATTGTGTGCCATGATAGCAAAGACAAGTCGATCTATAAAAAACTTATTAAACGTGATGTTGAGCCTATATGTAAAAGCAAATGGACCGACTTTGTCATTGCCGACGAAGAATGGAAACATATTTTTAGAACAGTATTCAGCATAACAAGGGACAGTTACATACAATGGTTTCAAGTAAGAATTATTTATAATATTCTAGGTACAAACTCTTTAATGTTCAAAATGAAATTGTTAAAACATAACATCTGTACTTTTTGTAAACAATGCGAAGAAACTCTTATGCACCTCTTTTGGAACTGCCAAAAAGTAAAGAGCTTAATTGAAAAAATAAACGAAACATTGTTCACCAAAATGCTTTCAAATTGTTTATCGGAAATAGACTGCAAAATATTTATGTTAGGTAGTACCAAACCAGAAAAACTAAGTCTTAACATGTTATGCCTTGAAGTGAAAAGATACATTTTTAAATGTAGAAAAGATAATTGTATTCCAAATTACGACGGTCTTTTACACAGTTTAGCTTTCTCCTACAAAGTATATAATTCTTTTAACATATCAGAAATAGAAGCAACATCGTGGTCACTGATAAGAAATTTATGTGGACCAAATTTACTTAGATAGACAAGAGAGCAAAATGTTAGTTTTTTTAATGCAATACATATTATAAATATTATTTATTCCAATTCAGGTCGATGTATTCCTAACTTTTTAAGAGAAACTCACCGTATGCAGCACTCTCTCTTATTTTTGTTCATTTTCTATTTATTCTATTTCAATGTATAAACGTGTTTGTGTATATACTCTTTACAGTACAAAAAAACATGTTTTATACACTATATTCACCTTCGTTTATTACATGTTTTGTATATGCCTCTTAGACAATTACAGTGTAATTCTAATGAAAATCCGCAATATACCATAAATTAATGTTCATATTGTATTTTGTATTATCCGTGTATATGTCTCTTTCTACATTTGTCATAATGTATTGACCATGTTTATAAATAAAAAGTTTATACATTGAAAAAAAAAAAGAAGAAAAAAAGTCCCTTTAATATTTTTGTAAAGTTTCATCAATGTAACAGCAGTACTATTTGTGTTACTCGCGATAAGGATAATGAGTGCCACCTGTTCACAAAAAAAAATACAACTGTTTTAGATTCTTGTTCAGGATGTATTAATCAAAACGTGCTAGGACAATATGATTGGTTATCGTACATGGTCGAAATGTTATGCGCTAGAACATTGACACAAAGTTTGATGATGATACGATTACAACTATTTCGGTTAGAGGGCGGACAAGATAAATTTAGCTATATTTTTTTATAATTAAAAGCCCATACTTTAGAAGTGCTCCAAGCGATCTCACTCTTTATCGAAAATGATCAAGATATTATGCCCACAATATTTTTGTCACGAGTTTTGTTTTAGAGCGGAATCGTAATTTTGGACGAGGCCCGAGACTCCAGATGTTTTTTATAATATGTTCCGATTTATAAAGGGAAAGTAAACGTGTCATTCTTTTACTGCACAAGAGGACCATGAGAAAATAAAGGTATAACTAGAGTCCCTTTGTTTGGGGCTAGTTTTGACTTCGGGATCATAATTTAAACAAACTTTGTAGCGGACCACCATACGATCCTACATGCAGAAGTCTCTTTAGATTGCATTTTCATGAGATTTTTTAAGTTTTCACCATATACATATATGGACAACAATATTCAGGGTGGGAGCCATAAAGACCCAACGGACATGATTTAAACACACTTGATAGAGGGCCATCATGTGTTGTTAAACGCCAAATATTACACCTTAAAGAAGATATTAAAACTTATTTTGCTATAAATAATGTGATCCCTGTGGCTTGGCTCAGGTAAGCTAAAAGGGACATAACTGTTTGACTTACGCGTGACACAACAATCAACGGGCAGAAGGTTGAACAGAAAAGGGTGAATCTATATGCACACATACTATGTAAAGTTTTGACATGAACATTTGTTACACAAAATATCTAGTTGTAAAACATGTTTCATGCATACATACTATACATGAACATGTTAATCATATATTAGTCGGAGTCCCATACCAGGACACGGTTTCTGCTGGCATTGCTCGAACTGATCAGCTGTCCCGTTGCATGGCTGACCGCCATGTTGCGGCGCAGGACTGTCACAAGTACGAGCCCTATCTCTTGTTCCAGTAGCGCATGTCACATCGCAGGCAGACCAAGAGCTCCATCCGGACCAGCTGCCGTCAACTGAACGAGTGTAGAATATAAAAGAATTGCTGAATGTTTTTCTTGCTATGTATGGCAATGTCAAAGTAACCAATGAAAATTGATTTACATAAAAAGCCTTTACTATTAAGCAATGACAAAGAATACAGAATCCATGAAAATAAACAATAAGACGTATATTATTTCCACAAATTTCCTGTACAATATATTCATAAAAAATGAAAAATATAGTTGCATTAAATTACACAAAGAAGTTATAATGCACGAGAAGGGCTAGGGACTTATTTTACCATGCGCTTTGCAATTATATGATATACTGTCTAAACATTAATATTTCATGTCTCGTTTACGACTAATAAAGCTTGCTTTATATACCTGGACAAGGGTTCATTGTACAGTTCCTATTTTCAATGTCACTGCCAGCACAGTTTTCTCCACCGTGTTCGGGTGCAGGGTGGTCACATGACCTGTTCCTTGAGTGGGAACCAATCCCTCACGTGACACTGCACGTGGCCCACATACTCCAGATTGACCAGCTTCCGTTGACTAATTTTGAAAATAATTATATCGTTTTAAAGTGTTTTCAACGTCATAACGTTATTATGATTGATATCAGTATTGAGTTTTTCCAACTTCGAGTTTTATGTGTAAGATAAGTGTTGTTATTTGTAGGCTACATTTCTTAGGCACATACTGTTGTTGAACATGTGATGGAATACTTAACACACATTTTTCAATTAATGGAAATTCATTAAACGCCTTTTACACATACTTGGACATGGCGGTCCTTGACACACCATATGCTCCTCCTCACCCTTCTCATGAACATCACAGTACAGACCTCCATTGCCTGGGCGCGGGTTGTTGCATAATCTGAGCCGTGACATATCACCATCAAGGCCACATGTCTTAGAACATACACCCCAAGGATACCAGCTTCCCCACTGGCCATCCACTGCAGGTAAATAATCCTTACGTAAAGCCTATGGTATTTCTTATTCTTCGATTACAGGAATGAAACTTTTTTTTATTCATGGGATATTTTAAGTTATGGATATGTTTATGTTGCAATTACATTGTCAATTGTATATTTAAGATCGCCGTGGCGTAGTGGATATGGTGTCCGCCTAGCGATCGGGAGGTCATGGGTTCGCACCCCACTGGGAGCGTTCCTTTGATCTCCCCCAAAGACACCAAGTACTGGTTCTAGTCCCAGGAAACGGACTCGAGAGCGTTTATATAAGCCTACGGCTTTCGATGCAATCGAGCTAAAATAAATAGGTTTAAACTAATTGTATAACCATCTGATTCACGTACAACTATTTGATAAGGAACTCACACTAATTAAGCTTTCATTTTAAATATTATTATCCGACGGGAATATGAATTACAAGAAACTGCGTCATTATAAATGCGCATCGAGTGCATCTTCTCCCATAAGACCTAAATATTTAGCCAATGTCGATTTGAGCAAAATCACTGTTTAATCAATCACGAAAGTTGATTAACTACAAGTAAACTTTATGCAATTTCTGTAAACTCAATCAACACATATTTTGGATTGCACCATTTTTAATAAAAATCGGTTAAACATAGCATCAATACGGAACCTTAAACCGATAACTTAATTTACCAGGGCACGTTGTTGGTTTGTCTGTACAGCTCATGGTATCCCGTGATGATCCTTGACAATGCTGACCTGACCCTATCGGTGCTGGACTGTCACACTTCCGGACACGTGTCTGTGTGTTGTTACAATTACATACGGACCAGTTTGCCCACTGTCCCCAGGCACCATCGACTATAAAACGTAACCTATTTCTAGTATCGTATCAATGGTGGTATGGTGATCATTGTTGAGATGGTGGAAGTAGTAGTGGAAACTAGAGCGTGTCACAGTTATGACGAATAACCCCGACGCCGCATGCGATAATATGTAGCCAGTTGTAAGTATGAACTATTTGACCCGGCGCGTGGCTAGTTTACCGAAGGGGCATGATTTTAACGAATTTCGAAGAGAATCACAATACATGTATAATCTTTCATACCAAATATAGAACATTTTGTTTCAATGAAAGATTGTACAAGTAAGTTTTGTATGTTATTCTTTACAAGCCATTGAAGCCAGTTTTGACCCGAGGGATGGTTACAGTATACCCCTTCTTCTTTGTAACGGGAAAAGAGTAGGTATTTATAGAATAGTTGTAAAAGAAAAAAGAAGCAGTTATTTTTGTTGTAATTGCAGCAGCAGTAGTATAGTTTTGTTTATTTGAAGTTTGCATGTTTCAACAGTATGTCAATCATATACCGGCGGAACGTTAACCATTTCTTGGGTAAGCTGGTTAACCAGTACTAAGAGCACATACTTATGCCAGTAAAAGAAATACAATAGATAACGTTAGTGCTAACAAAGATTATCGATATAAATTAATGAAGCATATAACACTCCAAACCTGGGCATATGACTGAATTGCAAGCCTCAGTTCGAAGCGCATCTCCAGAGCAGTTCTGTCCACCGTTTGCAGTCNACAATATCATTAATGAGTACAGTAAACTCTCCTTCAAATACGGTGACTATCTTGTCAATATTGACACTCATCAAATATATTACAAGGTATCCAAAATGTCAAAGGTATCTCACCCGAATGTACTTCACTGTAATGAGCAAAAATTGTTCATAGCCTTTCAATACAGCCATATAAGCTGAAACACATTTCGAAAACTGCTCCTCCCTATGGCGATCATGTTTTTTTCAACGGACCATATTCATTTTCGAACACAGTCGCAATATCATTAGATCAACTATTTTAATCAAGTTTGATCCAGACTTTATAATGTTCACAAGGTTTAACTAAAGCCCTACAAGGAAAACTGCCCCACCCATATATTGTGCTAAGGTGAAATAAAAAATAGAACATATATTATTTAAAATAATAGTACAGTGTTAAGTAAAATTAATTATAATAATTGATCCCGGTAACTGCTCATTGCGTTCGTAAAAATTCACACGCAGCTAGATCGCTATTATGCGCAGCGGATCATGTGCTCATGGAAACGAAGCCTTATGTTGTAATGATTTTATTTACGTTTACTTATGTATGTTTATGCATTTGGGTATCCAGAGGTATTTTCAATATCATACACACCCATAACATGTATATNGAGAAGTAATATTAAAATGTAATATTATGTCCTTATCGTTTACAATGCGTTCACACAAATTGCAAAGAATAAACACTTGTATAACATAAAAAAATAGAGTAGCATTAACTATAATGTGTTATGTAATTGTTAATTAGAAGAAAATTATGTTCCCTTGTTCGGAATTAAATATTGTGGCGTTTTATAAGCACCCTAATATAGATGTTCTTTTACGAATACATGAAAGATCAATTCATGGTAACATATGTTGTTATAATACGCGGTCTATATAATGTTACTTTGTTTTGAAATGCCTTAAATGTACCGGAAAAGGACGATTTTGAGGAAAAAGCAAATCCATTTATTGTTTGACTATGATGTAGTACCATGGATTTATATTAATCTGTAAAGTGATATATGGCCGCTTATCAACATAAGCTCGACTCAAGTCAATATAATCAATGATTCACATGCACACTACATTATTTTGATTGCACGATGTTTTGTTTAAAAATATGTATTTTGAGTTCAGTAAAAATCTGTTGCTTGAGTGGACAATATCATTTATGAGTACAGTAAAATCTTTAAAATACGGTGACTATCTTGTCAATACTGACACTCATCAAATATATTACAAGGTATCCAACATGTCAACGGTATCTCACCCGCATGTACTTCACTGTAATGAGCAGAAAGTGTTCATAACCTTTCAATACAGCCATATAAGCTGAAAACACATGTATTTCGAAATTTGCTCCACCCTATGGCAATCATGTTTTTTCAACGGACCAGATACATTTTTGAACACAGTCGAAATATCAATAGATCAACTTTTTTGATCAAGTTGGATCCAGACTTTATAATGTTCACAAGGTTTAACTAAAGCCATACAAGAAAAACTGCCCACCCATATATTGTGCTAAGGTGAAAAACAAAATAGAACAAATATTATTTAAAATAATAGTACAGTGTTAAGTAAACTTAATTATAATAATTGATCCCGGAAACTGCTCGTTGCGTTCGTTAAAATTCACATGCAGCACGATTCTCTACGGATTCGGAGAGGGAGGAATACAGAACAGAATATTTTATTTTGACTTAAGCATATATAGCTCATCGCCATTAACATACATATGTAATAACAGCATGCGTTTCAATTATATACAAAACATACATCATTTCGAGGAAAGATCAATTTATAACAGGAATGACATACAACATGTTTTAGTAAGAATGTCACATGGATGAGGTTAATACAAAGTATCCACATAATGTAAAAACGTAGTATAATAATTGTAACAAGTATAACATTATTCTAAGCTTATTGTCTTTGTGTAAGATACATAATTTATACTACACATATAAGGATTGTTCTTGCATGTTAAAGCATTCTGAACAAAACTAGACTAGTTTTCTAAACACTATTTTGTTTGAACTACTAAGTAGTTCGATAAACTTGAACATATTAGGGCGATATTTGGAATTTATGTTTTCCTAACATCGGCATATTAAGAATATTTAATAGCCGAGTGATATTCATCCTCGATATCATTGAGGTTGCATAAAACACATTTGCGTTGACCTCTGACAATGTTCTGGTGTCTACCCGTTTCAATAAATAATTTGTGAGACGACAAACGTAATTTGGCAATAATGTCCCTATGTTGTTTTTTTCAACAATATCAAGATACGCAGATCTTTAGAATATTGGTTTTAATTCTTTATACATTATCATTGAACTAGATGATGTGACACTTATATTCCAGTTAGTGATATACTGGTCTTGTTATCTGGTTTTATACAAACACAGACAAATTGAAACGATCCTGCATATAGTAACTGGATCGTTATTATGCGCAGCGGATCACGTGCTAATGGAAAAGAAGCCTTATGTTGTAATGATTTTATTTATGTTTACTTATTTTGTTTATACATTTGGGTATCTCGATGTATTTTCAATATCATATACACCCATAACATGTATATTCTTTTCTAATGAATCAAGCTGCGTTTACTGCAACTTTGAAATTAATTTTCCTAATTTAACCAGTGCGTATCAAACCATACCTGGACAAGGTGAAGATGTGCAATTCTCAACGGAGAGATTATCTGGACCACAGTCTAGGCCCCCAAAAGTAGGAGGCGGGTTAGTACAGTTCCGGTTACGGGATCGCGTTCCGTTCCCGCAGCTTACGGAGCATGGGCTCCACGTTGACCAGCCCGTCCATTTTCCATCCTCTATTCATATCAAATAATTGTGACACATTTAAATTATAATCTATCGGGGATAAACAGTGGCGGTTCTAGTAGGAATACTATTTTGTTTCCGATCTATACAGAAATATATATATATATATATATATATATTTTCATAAACAATATGTCATAAAACTGTGTGACACATTACAATGTACAGTCTACCTGGACACTCAGTAGTGATGCGCGTTCGGTTGCAAACACCAACATTCACATTGATGTCGACACATTCCTTGCCGCCATTCAACGGAGGCGGGCTGTCACATTGACGATATCTTTTACGAAATCCATTGCAGTAGCAGAGAGACCAATCCTGCCAGGCTCCCCAGACACCATCAACTGAAAACAAAACAAATTAGCAGAGAATTGACAATTATCTTGCGCGCAACCCACTTTCGCATACTAACGAAACCTGAATCACGTGATCTAGATTGGTCTGTATGGGTCAATCTTACGTCAACATTCCCTCGCTCTAGGTAAAGTTTCAAATAAGTTTATCATGAATTCTTAACCAGTTTTTTCGGTGTAGCTGTCTAACCCATGTTTTGATATCATATCCAATAAAATGCTGATTTTTTTTCCCAACAGTAGGCCCGAATGAATACATTCTTATTCCGCTTTAACTGATTTGCAAATATAGTGATGCCGCATTGCGTTTGTTAACCAAATTTTGAGCGTGAAGCTATCGTATCTCATAAGGAAAAGTTAAGCAGCTACAACAGTTTAAAAGTTTACTCCCGCAATCGGTACTGTTTAGTGTGCCCCTTTATCTGTGCTTGCGCATTATAATTGGAGGCTGCGTTTTGATATTTAACACTTTTTATTATATTGCATTATGTTTACTTATATTTATAAACAAACATACTAATTGGTCTCTTTTGTTCCATACCCTGATATACTTAAAGAATACATGTTATATATTGACATTCACTGATTCTTAAGTATTGAGGTTTGCTAAGGCCAGCGTTCCAGCATTGCAATTGTGCAGTCACTTTAAATGCAATGCATTTCATCTCGCAATGTATCAAAGTCAATGCGCGCTCTGTGTGTCTGGAAATCGTACTTTAAAGGTTATCAACATTTGCGCTTGCCTAGAATATCTGACTTCGATATTTAATAAAGAAATATCGTTTGTAGATTTGTTAATTTACAACACGCAATAGAATATAAAGAAAAGAGAAAACATTGCTTACGACAATTGAAAATACTTCACGGTATATTTCAACCGAGAAAAACAAGGTGACGTTAATAAATAAATGTTGCATTACGACAAATGCATAATGATTGTATTTAAAATCATTTAAATATATGCACAAAAGTGTTTGATACGAAATATGTTACATATATGTCCTTATTTTCCTAATTTTAGTTACGTGTACATACCAAGATGGTCTATATATATATATATATAAGCATTTAAGTTTAAAACGATATAAACATGCATCATTAATTGTATTAAAAAATACTTATGCAATAAACTATACAAATATGTCATTTATATCTAGAACAAGCTCTAAATCTTAATCTGCTTCTCATTTGACTTGACATGATCTGACCAATCTTTGCTCAGTGATAAATTTATCTGGCCATTTCATATTCGCTTTTACCAAATTGAATGTAAGAGATTTACGAACACAAGTGAAAAATGATATCCTTTAGTCTGGTAAAAACAGATCATGTGTAATACTATTTATTTCGTAATTTGCATTGTCAAGCCATGCAAGGGTTCCATAGCTACCTTCAATCAAACAAACAATTCAAATTCTTTATTTGTATAAATCTCGTCCAAAATCATCTATTTCAGCAACAAAAGTCATAGAATTTCGGAAAATCCCACCTGCTTTGTCCACAGAAGTGGCAAAGATTTGCATCGTTTTGTCATTTAACCTACTCTAGGGCGTCGTGACATCCCACACTAACTTTTCCATACAGGCAATAATAACCATTCGCGATATTCTAGTCTAAAACGATTCTCGTATTTCAATATGCGGTCACAAATCTTTTAGTCCATACCTTTCTGGAATAAATCAGTTGCATATTCGGCCAAACAATCATAAAGGTTCTGCCAAGCATTGTCCAAGAATTGAACGTTTTCGACAAACACATGGACTGGTGTTCATATACAGCGCCATTTGTTGATAGACACAACAAAGATCGCCAGTGCCATAAGAATTCATATAAAGTATTATCCCCACAAAATCTATTCTTCATTTCGTTAAAAAAAGATCAAAAACTGCCTGATTTTGTCTTGTATTTTAACTAAACCTTTGTCCGAAGCTCCACTGGCAGACTGCTTACTTCTACTAATGACTTTTTCACTTTCTATCCTCTTTGTTTATAACAAAGTGCGCCATGACACATTCAAGTAAACTACATTCGCGATCTTTCAAAAAACATTCTACACAACATGCTTCTATTTTCGAAAGGAAAGCTTACTGGCAATCATACGCGACAGAAGTTCTATTTCAGTAAAACTTATTCGAATAAATTGAATAAAAGGATTGACCTATAAAGGAGATGTGTTACAGTTACTGATGCCACAATACAAAACACGTCTGGACACAAGCTAATTCACCAGTCAGTTCAAGAGCACCTTCATTCGCACACAAAAATATCTACATATATACTGAATACTTGTAAAAAAAAAATACAATAGGCCTGTAATTAAACACTTTGTTGCAGCTACAAAATCTTCCATAACGCTCACATGCAAGCTAATGTCATTCATCTGTGAAAATTAAGGCCAAATATATCAAACTAAACTAAGCTGAGTTGATTACAAAATATGGAAACTAATATTTATGTAGTGGAATACAGCAGAATAGTCATAATTCTCCCTAAAATGGTCATAGATAAACTAATTTTTTTACGATCAATTTTAAATTACTGTCATTCAGCTGTGGAAGTTTCAGTCAACCCGACAAGCAGTTAAAGAGTAGCTGAGTTCAAAAAATGGTGGGTCTTATATATTCTACCGTGGAAAAAAACGCAAAGAGACATAATACCATTCTTCTCTATAATCTAAACATTACGGTCACTGAACTGGGAAATTTTGAGCAAATTCCCCCAAACAGTGAAAGTAGATCTGAGTTCTCAAATGTTTCGGAACTATATAATATATGCTATAATAACCAAAACAAGAGGGTCATAGGCCCGATCTCTCTCACCTGAAACTTTGGGGAGCGGAACTGTTCTGCGCAACTTTTGGGATGTTTCTGTGACCATTTTGAAACATAGATATCATTAGAACAATGTATTTGAGCAAGTTTGGGCAAAAAAAGAATTTTAGAGCGTTCCGGATTTTTAACTTAAGCCACATCATGAAATTTGCATTCCCCTGGTGGCCATTTTTAGAAACCTATTACTACTCAAAACCAACGAAAATTTCGTTCACTATTTCGCAAAATAAAGTTAAATAATAAAAAATCAGTGTTCCTTTTAGCAATTGTCGAAATTTCAAAGCCCGATGTGGTCTGGTCTAGATTATTGTAGATACAAAAGGCTCGTTTTTTTTGTGGCACAAATACTTCCATTTTAATTTCCCGCAAATATATCTATTCATACGACACACGAACACTTAAATGGTACCATGCTAGTGTTCATGTGTCGTATGAATAGATATCGTAAAATGGAATAAATTACGCACAATTGTTTGTTTAAGATCATTTTGTATCTACAAACATCCATGTTACCAGACCACATCTGGCTAAAAGAAAATAATAACTTAGGTCTGGGCGCACGAACTTTAGGATGCTCATGTAAGCTAAAAATATGACAAAACCTGTCGCAGCCAAAGTTTCTCTCTTTACCATCACCTACAAATAACGGTCTACAGTTGAGGAGTGGAGTACAACAGCTTCTGAACGTACGTACGTACTTACGAACGACCAAATGTTAGTGTACATTAGCACATACGGACAGAAAAGAGCAATGCTAAATGCCTCCCACTTCAATGTCTCGTTCAAATATATTCTCGTTGGAAGATTATGCAATTCAGAGTCCGTTGTTAGATCCTTTTGCTGATATATATTAGTGATTTAACAAACCCACAGAATGAGGTTACATAAATCTTGAAGAGGTTGTATTCAACTGGATTTTACGTGATGTGGATCTTCACCAAATAAAGCGTTGTCCAGTGGTCCTTGGTTCGATATGACAAGCTCACCGCACGAATAAAACCATTTTCTTGACCAAACTAGTATCAAGGAACATACACCAAGTTTACAGTGTAACATGTACTGATGAAACAAAGTCTCCTGTATTTACAAATACCCTTCCTCGTTCTTTATACTGCAAGTGGGTGTTTAACTCGGGCGAAGATAATGACTTAAGTTTAGAGTTTCGACCAAATGACACAGTTCTTGTGCGGAGATATCGTCGTAAAATACTTATCACTTTTGCAATGTTCTTTAACAACCATCTAATGCTGGACAATCCTATACTTTTGACAGGGTTAATGGACTTCGTTATATGAGAATGTACACATAATATTGATATAGTTCTGAACTTACAAATGAAAACTCCATTTTTGCGAATGATACAGACAAATGTTTGACCAACGGCCATGTTGGGTAAACCCGAGGGCCCAGATGGTAAAATGAATTCCTCTAATTAGATAAATATTGATATGGTAGTAACAATATATTTCTTAATTCTACATGAAAAAGCTTTCTTGAGATATCATTGAGATAGATGTTTTTAAAAATTATGATGTGTGTGTTAAAAAAGTGAAACTTTTCAATGTTCACACATTTCCTTTATGTTGATACTGTGACATCGCTTTCGACTCAACATTACCCAGTTTCAAATATTTTACTATATGGATAATTGCTCTGACCAAGTTTAATAAGATCAGAAATAAGTGTGGTCTCTTATGTTTAATAAAGGCATACAAGTAAATATGCAAAACACCTACCGGTCTTGATTTAATTTACATGTAATGGAGCGGTGGCACATTTCAGATATCATTAATACAAATGTTAAAACCACTTTGAATGCTTATTGTGTAGAGTTCAAATGCTTGCTCTTTAAAAATACAAAGAAAATACAATTGGCTCCCGCGCCCATGTTTGTAACGGTTTGGAACTGTTTTCAAAGTCGGTAAAGATATTATTTAGAAAATACCACCTGGTTTAATGTGGTTGTGATGTAATATTTGACTTACAGAGTGTCTATATTTAAATCATGAAAAAAGCCCTTACCCCGGCGACTATGCCTTTAACGTACGGGAAACATTTTCAAAATCGGTAGAGATAGCATTGATATTAAGATTTTACTCAATATTCATGTTATTTGGCCAAAATAAGACTTATAGTGTTCACAAGCTTCAACTATTTCTATAGGGATGTAAGGCAAACTGCACAACATCACTGCTCCCATGTTGTTGTTTTTTTTCAACAGAGCGGAAACTTCATGAACTTGGTCGAGATATCATTGAAACCAAAGTTTTGACCAAATGTCATGTTGTTAGAGTAAACAGGTTTCTACGATGATCACAGAGTTCTTCCCTACATTACACAGTTTCAATTTACGGACGAGATAAAACAGATGTTTTGACTAACTTAATAAAGGTGGGAAATAATTGTTAGATCTTTAGTGGCCCAAAAGCTAAATGGTAACTACGGACAAAGGTTTTTTTTTAGCACATTGTGCAAAGGTGAGCTAAAAGAGTTTCATACATTTACATCCTTCGGGATAGCATATCTTTTGTTCGCTATCCGACCCTGAACTGCATATTCGATTTTCCTTGCAACTGCGAATCCTGAAAAAGAAACAGAACGGAATTTCGATTAAGACAATTATTGTAATGAATCATAGTATATACTGAAACAAAAAAGTGTATATATCGCTTCACAACCTTATTTAAGAAACAAAACAGCAACTAGATTTAACACAGACACTGAGGCCTCCATGAAACGTACTTGTACAATGACAAATCCAACAGTCACTTAAACGGACTTGCTTTCACATCAATTACGTCTGAATACTCTTTAGCTGTGAAAGTTTGAGAGCAACCCGCCGTACAGTTATTGCGGGGTTGAGTCCACAACATTGACAGAAGTATTGAGCCAGATTCGCTAAGCAGTTAAAAAAAAGGAATTGAGTAACAATAACTTCGGGGGCGATATATTCTATAGCGGAATAAAAGCCAAGGCCTAAAGTTGTTCTACCAAAGCTGGTTGCAGATAAAATCATTTCGTTTACAATCACCTTAACATTTAAGTTATTCATCTGTGAACTTTTAAGATAAATCTGACAAACAGATAAAGCGAGTACACAATATTTATAAATTTAGATTATATAGTCGATACAGGTAGGGGCCGAAATTCTTTCCTTTACGATCATCAATTTTTTTCGGTCAAGTACAATGCTTGGCACCTCCAACTTTGTGATTTAATGCCATACGTCTGCTAGAATCGATTGTGTCTAAACTTAATTCCATTACGACCCTTACAGTGATTTGTTTACAAATTTGCTCATCTGAGTCGTGGGACTCGATAACTTGAAAATCTATGAGTCCCCAAATTGAAAGAACAAGTCCAAATATTAAACTATATTATTTTTCAAATTTCAATGCATTTTTTGGACTCACAAAATTCAAAACTTTGCATCCCCAGAGATGTTTGTGAGTCCAGGACGCGGTTTTCGCAGGTAAAAAAAAAAGCACTGCCTTTATATGAACGTATTCCAGCTGTGAAAACTTGAGCGAAATCTTGCCGGCAGGAGTAGAGTTTACACAGTTTATGGATTGACATTAATAGTTCGAAAATGATCAAGCGCCATAATTTCACATTAGCTGCAGGAATGTCTTTCCTAAACGATAAACGTTAAAGGAATGTTCTTTAGTTATGAGTTTAATAAAAAAAAGCACTTAGATTTGAGTATACACCCGTTTAGGGGTTATGTATTCAACAGTGGGTACTAGATGTTTCATATGACAATGGTGTACCCACGACACATGTTTTGACACAGACCAATCCACAAGTAAGATACAGAAGACTTATTTCCACGAGAACTGATCTTTATATATTTAAGACTTGGAACAAAAACAGGAGAATGTGCCATTTAAATTAGTCGCAGCAAACAATCATTCATCAACGCTTATCAATACATTTAGGTAATTTGACTGTACAAGTTGGAGCGAAGTTGAGAGAAGTTGAGTGTAGACGAGTACACAATTATTTAGGACTGTATTCTTTATTTTAAAAAATAACAAAGGGCCATCATTCTTTTTCCCCATTTAGGATCTTAAACACATTCAGCAATGAACTTTTAAGAAAAATCCGCATTTCAGTTGAAAACACAATATTTTATGGGCGAAATATTCCATGGTGGAAAAATATCAAGGGCCATAATTCAGGCAAAACTGTTTATAGTTGTTAAAGAGGAGTGGAAAACACAAGCTCCGTGACATACGTACGTCCGTTTGGACGGACGGGCAACTGCAATGCTAAGTGCTTCCAACTTTGTGAGGGCATATAATGACAAAGAACCATAATAACAAACATATTAAGATCATTCAGCTGTAAAAAAAATAATCAAAATCCACCTTGCAGTCAAAAAGGTAATAAAGATCACCAACACATTAAGGTTATTCAATTGTGAAAGTTTGAATGCACATAATGCCAGGGACTATGCATTTGTAAGTGGCAAAATAAAAAGGGTCAAAAGTCTGCAGACTAACCTCCTTTGTGTGCAATCGTCTACACATTCAGGTTATTCAATTGCTTTAGTCAGATCGTATTCCGCCAAGCTAATAAAAAGGAGTTGAATACACAAATATTTGGGTAGTATATATTATATAGTAGGAAAAAAGACAAAAGGCAAATATTCTTGAATTATTGTATAAGAAATGTCTTCCTTTACCATCACGATAACTAAAAGTCATTTGACTGAAAGTTGAGCGAAATCCACCCAACCATTAAATATGATCTGAGTACGCAAACTTTCATATGTACGTAAGTAATGAAGTTATGATTGAAACTTTCAATCTTAAATGCCCCACTTTATTTGAGAACCTTAAGCATCGTTAAACCCATATGGACAAAATGCAACAACTGCACATGGCTAGTGGGACCTTGACCTTAAAGCGAGATAAACGGTTTTGAAGAGGCACGAAATTTCGATTGTATGATCATGTGTGCCAATTTATTTCGTAATCCAATCATACACCATGTAATTATGGAATGACTTAGAGTATCTATTGTTACTATAAACATACAAGAAATATGCACAAATAAAATTATTCATGTTTCTAAATTGTACACAATTAATGTAATTGGCATTGTTCGGAGTATGTAGTTACGCGTTTAGCCGGAGAAAAGCTTGTGCATAATATGGTTTTGAATTAATTTAAACATGTAAGACGACATGGTTAGTCACTCGTGGTTTTAATGGCAGTTACGTGTTAACTACACTGGAAAGAGCGCAATATAGTAGTTAA
>VMBQ01010844.1:2435-14137 GCA_007657795.1 Dreissena rostriformis | reverse complement strand
ATTAAAGGGACTGTCCACTAGATTTTGGCATGTATTGAAGCTTGTCATTAAATGATTTAAATGCTTTATATTGATAAATTTAAACATTTGAACTAAAAATCTCCAGTAAAAAACAAGAATACAATTTTTAAAAAAGGAAAAAAAGTAACCCTCAACAGGGCTCGAACCACTGACCCCCGGATTCCTGGAGTCCTAGAGTAAAAAGCTACCCGTTTAGACCACTCGACCACGGACGCTCATATTTACGGTGGATGTATTTTTTAGCTTTATAAGCAATCCTCGTAGGTTCCCAAAATATTGTTTCGCGTCCACTCTAGTGGACAGTCCCTTTAATGTTCTTATTTAAGAACATGACTAGGTTGCCGATACACTTTCCAATTAGACCTGAACCAATTACTGTTCAAGAAGAAACTATGTTTATGGAGACATTGCTTGGTTTCAATTGTTAATATAAGGTTTTGAAAATATTTGAAATTTAATTTCAACATAGCATTTGGACAAATTTATATTTATGAATTACACTTGATGAAGGCGCAAGTTAGCTGCTTGCGGAACGGTTGATTTTGCCCAATTGGGAAAAGTACCGCTACCGTGCTAATTGGAAAAATAAGCAAGAAAACCTTGACATTGGGAAGATACGTGTTTTGAAATCTTCAGATTGGGAATTATGGGTCTTTTTAATTGCTTGGTAATTAATTGCACAAACCCTTCTTAATGTTCTATTACATGCTTTTTTCTAAAATGTTAAGTTTCTGTGCTCCTTTTATTTGTTCACTAACAGATAATGCGCTTTTGGAACAAAATTGATGCAGCTTTCATTCATTTTGGAAATTTTTAGGACGGAAATAGGGAATTTTGTAATTTTTCGGTGTTTGGGACAGTGCCTGTTATGGGTACTCTATGAAGAAGTAAAAAAATCGCTGTGGCATCAGTTATATTTTTTGCTGTCATGGCTATTATAGTTGACCACAATTTATCACAAGTTCACAACAAGATGACACATATGTTTAATGGACTCCATATATTAATTGAGTAATTAACTTGCTTGTCATTGCCGCCATTTTCTTGTCCATTTCCATGTTTGCCTGTCATGACTGTTAATAATAAAACCATTAAGCAGCTTGAAAGATTTAAGAGCTTTTCTTTTTTCCCCCCAATAATGTTGCACTTCCTGTCGTGTCTCAGTCTTGGTTCTAATGAGCAATTTTATGCCATTATCTTCTGCTGCAAACTGTGTCTTTAAGATGCTTGTCAATCCTTTTGTCAACCCTGATGAGCACTTGGTCAATCTTCTGTGTGATTCAGAGGGTTAGGGAAGCTTTTCAAGGATGTAGAGTGCTTGGAAATGTGGCAGAAATCGGCTGTTTAATTTGAGAATCAGAGCCAATGCCTCAAATTACAGGCTTTATTTTTGTCTTCCAATTTTACAGCCATTCAATCCAGACATTTTCATGTTTCAGGCTTTAATTATTTCCATTAAACATTTTTTCTAAAGGAACTAGATACAGTACAATTTACAAAATGTTACAACAAATTTCACGATGAAATTTCTCTAGTTTAATTGCTTAAACTTTTCTTATGACACCATTTGGACCAATTATGCCCAGATGTGTGTTTGAACTTCAAAAGGAAAAACATTCATCACAAATTATTTGAAATAATAAAAAAACAATTAAACTATATTCAAGTTCTTTCTACCCAGTCTCTTTTTATACGCCGTCTCTTCACAGGACTAATTATGAAGGGCGGATTGGCGGTCAGCTGTTCAGAGTTATTGTCCATTACTTATAATTAAAAAATGCGAAATTTGCCATATATCCGCTCTCTGACTACTACAGTTTTCGCGAATCTTCACCAAACCTTCTGGACCATGACCTTGTTCCATTAAAAGTGCTATCAAAGCAATTAAACAAACTGTACCTGGTAAGCTCTGACCAATTTTGCTGTTAAATAATTTTACATTCCTTCGCACTCGGCTCTGATAACACGTCTGCGGATAATTTAATTCATTATCCGGAAGAACCAAGTGCTGTATTAACGCATGCAGGTATATACGAAAGATTTCTCACAATTTCGAACTTCCTTACACCGTAATTTTGATACGTATTTACTTAAATTAGAAATCCAATCAGAGTTTAAAGAACATATGGCAGTCTCATTACTGGGATGAAGGTAGACGCAGTGTTGACATTACCCCCTCCTTCACTCTCAAAACTTTGCCTGAAAACAGATGTTTTCTTGTCTCTATCGTTGTAACTTCATAATAACAAAGTGTAAATAATAGTCGAGCGGCATACTTTTGTTTCACAAACAAGTACTGAAGGAATTATGGGAATAAATTTGCAGTTAACGATGTTAAATGTATTTTGGCTTTCTCGCTGACATTTCGTGGATTCCTTCGGTTTTTCGTGCACTTAAGAGCATTGTCTCAAGCATTTTATGTAAGTTTGTTTTTTATGACCCCCACAGAAGGAGTGGCTAGATGCCAGCTTTTCTCAGTTAGTTAGCTAAATGAGAGTCATTCTTTTAGTCGATTTTTATATTGGAATGGAAAAATGTGACAGGATATTTATATCCATTAGGTTAAATTATGTTGCCCCGTAAAGGTTAGCTAAATGAGAGTCATTCTTTTTAGTAGACTTTTATATTGGAATTGAAGGTACTGTAACAGAATAAAGAAAAATGTGACAGGGTATTTACATCAATTAGATTAAATGAGGTTGCCCCGTAAAAGTTAGCTAAATGAGAGTCATTCTTTTAGTCGATTTTTATGTTGGAATGGAAAGTATACGGTAACAGAATGAAGAAAAATGTGACAGGGTATTTATATCCATTAGATTAAATGAGGTTGCCCCGTAAAAGTTAGCTAAATGAGAGTCATTCTTTTAGTCGATTTTTATATTGGAATGGAAAGTATACTGTAACGGAATGAAGAAAAATGTGACAGGGTATTTATATCCATTAGATTTAATGATGTTGTCCCGTAAAAGTTAGCTAAATGAGAGTCATTCTTTTTAGTGGACTTTTATATTGGAATGGAAAGTACGTACTGTAACGGAATGAAGACATATGTGACAGGGTATTTATATCCATTAGATTAAATAATCTTAACCCATAAAAGATGAGTCCATACGGAAGTTTATTCACCTTTGATATCTTATGAAGTTAACAGTTTATTGCTTTCTTTTTTATATCATCTCTTCTATGAATACATTGCAGACTGCCATAAATGTCATAATAATGTTAAACATTGTCAAATTTATACAGTATTTCCTCAGTTATTTTATAGAAACAAGAGTTCAGAAAAGAGTTCAGTGTTCTAGAAAAAATTCCTGGAAAATATGTTGTTTTTTTTTTACAAAAGAAAAAATGCAAAATAATAACTGTGAGTGCTTCTGTGCTTATAAGAGAATTTGTTAAACATAAACAAGATATAAAGTTTGTTACAGAAACAAAGCAGACCATCCATTCTTACCAAAACGAAGTAAATGAAAGTTGTGAAACCTTGGCTTATTAGCTGAATTACAATGATGCGAAAACGCATTCAATTAGAAATATGTTCTGTATGTTAGCAGGATTAGAATGATGAGAAAACGCATTCCGTGAATTACAGATATGTTCTGTATGTTCGTAAAGCATCTCAAATTAAGTGAAACCCACTCAACATGGTGGGTAGCGTTTCATTGGGATGCATCTTGTGATTTATAGCCAGTTAATGCTGATCTCTCTGCAAATATAAGAGTTATTGCCGAGAAGAAGGTTAGACACAGTTGTGCATGGTGGAAGAAGCTGTAATATGATAGAGCTTGCTATTTTTTCTTGGTTGCAAACTTGACGAAAGGCAGATATCGGATAGATTGCTCTCTTTTATGATATGATTTGTTTTTCAATTTCGAGAAATTTCAGGCATTTTAATGAGGTGGAATTTTTGATTTTGATGGTAAATTTTGTCTGAAATAAAAATTGAAAAATATATTACAAAATTAAAGAGATTCTCGATGAAATTAAGACAATTGTTAAAAAATGAATAAGAGGATTATGTTTGAATAGCACATGATGTTCAATTAATGAATTTTTGTGCTAACTGATGTTAAAATAACAGTCATCAAATAATATTGCCATTTTAAGTGTATTTGTAATGTTTTTTTTTTAATTTCATAACAATATTTATCATATTGTATACAATCATACACTTTAATGATTTAATTCTTGTGAGGTAATTGTGCTTTTCGATTCCAAGTAATGCTTTAAAAAATACAGTAAAGAGGAAAAAACTTTAATATTTTTTTATGCTATAAAACGATTTCACAATTCTTCAAGACCGCAAACATGGCACCTGGCGTCTTCTAATGAGTGCTTAAAGATTGCAGTTTTAGTGAAAACAGCTTCAATTTACTGGCACCTTGTTAAAATGATATAAATGGGAAGGATGTCTAAAAAGTGGATTATAAGTTTAGACTTGTTGAACAAGCAGACTGCGCCTCTTTATTAGTCGGAAGTATTTCTGAAGTATTCACTCAGATTTATGTCTGCAGCGATCGGAACATGCCTATGACATTGATGGTTCCAAGCGGATGGGGGCATCTTGTACAATCCTGTAAAGGCACCTTGCATGACATCAGATAGGATCTTGAAGCTTTCAAGATAATGTGCTTGTAGTTTTTTTTGGGGTACAAAACAATACAACATAATGGCTGTGTATTATACATTCAACACTTATTATGCAACCTAAATTTGGTACCTATATTGAAAAAAAGATTGTCAGTTTAAATACATTGTAGTTAGTAGCGAAACTTGTAGTATATGTGTGCATTAGAATATTTGCCCATAATGGTCGACCAAAGAAATTGTGTTATGGATGATAGTATAAGAAACATGAGACACCATAGGCTTGAGACACCATAGGCTTGAGACACCATAGGCTTGAGACACCATAGGCTTGAGACACCATAGGCTTGAGACACCATAGGCTTGAGACAACACTGGCTTGAGACACCACAGGCTTGAGACACCATAGGCTTGAGACACCATAGGCTTGAGACAACACTGGCTTGAGACACCACAGGCTTGAGACACCATAGGCTTGAGACACCATAGGCTTGAGACAACACTGGCTTGAGACACCACAGGCTTGAGACACCATAGGCTTGAGACACCATAGGCTTGAGACAACACTGGCTTGAGACACCACAGGCTTGAGACACCATAGGCTTGAGACACCATAGGCTTGAGACAACACTGGCTTGAGACACCACAGGCTTGAGACACCATAGGCTTGAGACACCATAGGCTTGAGACAACACTGGCTTGAGACACCACAGGCTTGAGACACCATAGGCTTGAGACACCATAGGCTTGAGACAACACTGGCTTGAGACACCACAGGCTTGAGACACCATAGGCTTGAGACAACACTGGCTTGAGACACCACAGGCTTGAGACACCATAGGCTTGAAACACCATAGGCTTGAGACACCATAGGCTTGAGACAACACTGGCTCTCTTATTATTTCCCAGTGTATATATCTTATAAAGCACAAAGTATATATTTAGTTCAGCACCTTTTACATTACATGGTAAAACCATGCTAGTAGAAAAACAGTTGTTGTGGAAAATCGAATTTGCTGCATTGTGGAGCCAGTTTGTTGTAACCACTAGACTATGGATCAGATACTGTTGTCAATATTATACAGGAATATTAAACAACGACAAGAAAGGTTTTTTTCTTTATTTGAGCCTAGCTCTGGGAAAATTGGGTTTAATGCATATATGTGCGTAAAGTGTTGTCCCAGATTAGCCTGTACAGTCCGCACAGGCAAATCAGGGACAACACTTTCCGCCTAGACTGGATTTTCATCAAGAACAGTCTTCCTTTAGCGGACTGCACAGGCTTATCTGGGACAACACAACGCACATGCTTTAAGCCCCATTTTCCCAGAGCGAGGCTCATTTTCGTTTCTCTATACCTGTGTGCAACCATTATGTTTTGCCTCTTCACGTAAGTGACAGGTGTAATCACTTAAATATGGTGTCTCATAGTGTAATTTATCCAGCAATATTCCAATCATTGCTTCCAGAAAATGGTGTTTAATATGAAGTGCTCACTTGTATTCCCTAAGTGGCGATTTATATTTTGATTGTTTCATTTTTTATGAGAAACATTAGCTAAATATATCGTGTAATCAAAAAAATGATTTACTTTTTTCCAATAAGTGCACTTCAGTTGTTTTCTGTAAGATAATTGTATTGTTTTTTTTGTCTCTAGATCCAGTTTGAAATAAAGGTATATTGTTTTCTCATCACTTTATATTTTCATATAGCCTCTTTTCCTCTATATTCGGCCGATTAAGAATAAGAGTTAAAATAAAATGGACTTTTTACATTGAAAAACAAAAATCAACACAATTAAGTGAGGCATTTTATTAAAATTGTTATATCTTTACAATAAAATAAAGGCAAACTAATTTACATATCAGATATTTCCTAAGTAACAGGCAATTTTTTAGAAGGTACCCTAGCAACCCTGATTTTTTTTATAGCTTTCCTATCCATCTGTTCAGTCATAATTTTGATAGGAACTCGCCAAACTTTGGTAATAATTTTGAAATAAAAAACATAAAGTTAATCTTCTTTGAGATTATTAAACATCAACATGCTGTTTAATATTGAATATTTTTAAAACATTAATGCATTATGTTTACACATCATTGTAAAAAACTTTGCTTAATTCTAACAAAATTTAATCAGGGACAACACTTTCTGCCTAAACTGGATTTTTACCTTTGAGAGACTTCCTTTAAACACAAATAAAAAAAAGCGGAATGTGGAGTCCCTGGGAAGCCTGTGCGGACTGCGCAGGCTTATTAAAGACTTCACTTTATTCTCATGCATTAAGCCCGGTTTTCTGAAATCGAGGCTTAAATATATTCTTACATAGGATGCTGGTGTAACATAGATGCTTAGAAGTGCAGTCGCCACCTTGGTGGGTTGTAGAAGTTTCAGCCATGCGTTAGGGAAATAAATATGTGCACATTCACTGCAATCTGCGAGGCTTGAAGAAGTGCACACCAGTGCAAGTGCTATTTCGTTGATAAAATCCAGAATGTTGATTCAGAAGCAGTACATTAAGGGACCATTGTTTATGGCTGGGTTGATTTATAATTCTTGCCTTAAAGTGCTTACCACTCGTAGATGTTATTGTGGCGTTTTTCTTGTGAGAACGACAACTTGGATACAATGTCTTCCACATTTGAATAGATTTCTTCTATATTTTCAACAGATGTTTATTTTGTAGAACAAATCTGAGTGTTTTAAAATTGGATTTGGACGTCATATTTAGTGAATAAAAGTAAACATGGCCTTAATCAAACTATTTCAGACGGGATGTAACAATTAAACCACGTCTTTTAACATTAAAGTAAACTCTAGTTATAATAAATAGTGCTCATGGTTTCAATAAACCAACTTTTTTGCACTGGTTTCAATATACCAACTTTTTTGCACTGGATTCAATATACCAACTTTTTTGCACTGGTTTGAGATTTTGCGAATAACAGATGTAATCAGCCTGATACTTGTTGAAGAGAAATGCTGAGTGTTTGAGATAGAAAACAGAATTTCTTTTTATCAATTGTGTCGTGTTCTGAGAAAACTGGGCAAAATGCTTGTGCATAAATTGTCATCCCATATTAGCCTGTGCAGTCCGCACAGGCTAATCAGGGACAACAATTTCCGCTTTTATGGATTTTTTGTTTAAATGATGTCTCTTCTTAGCGAAAATCCAGTTTAGGCGGAAAGTGTCGTCCCTGATTAGCCTGTGTGGACTGCACAGGCTAATCTGGGACAACACTTTACGCACATGCATTTTGCCGAGTTTTCTCAGAACACGACGCAATTTACAGATTTTCTCTACCAAAAGCACACTTGGTTTATTGGAATTTAAATAAGATTTACACCACCATCATCAGTTCAAAAACATTGGCTTTTATCTTTTTATCATAATGTCATGTTGCACTTTAATTAATATTCACTTTATGACAGATTGAACAAAAACAACTAAATATTTTAAATATTAGAAAGATAATTATGCTTTTCTAGGAACAAAAAAATTGTTTTTGTTTCTTGTTTCTAAAATGTGTCATCACAAGAATATATCATTTTACCAGTATGTAGATCTATTAGTTGAACTTGTTATGTGATAGTACACCATAGTATTATATACAATGTATTATTATTCTTTTGAAGCATCAGTTTACATTTTGTATTGAAACAGTTAGTACATATCTGTTTAAAGTACATTGCAAATGCCTGTAAATCTCTCAATAATACTTATACAAAAATACTTCTTTTTCTTGTGTCCTGAGTAAAAGTGTCTGTTTCATATAGCAAATGATTATTCTTTATTAGCGTCAAAACACTGATAAACATTGCTCGCCTTGTGTTTTATATCTTCAACACTTACTGATGATATGCCACGGCCTGGTTGCTGCTATTATTCACTGGCGATGTCTATCATCAAGACGCGATCATTCACCAGCAAGATTAGATGGTGCAAAAAACATCTCTGGGCCAGAAAGCAAGAAATCTGGAAATCGACAGGGTTGCATTGTATGGCTTCGAGTCTGTTCTGTCATCAATTCAACACTGCCTCATTTTTGGAATTTCTTCAGCTGTTGTGATATTTGACTAGAAGATGGGTATTCCTCGCATTATTGAGAGAATTGAGAAAGACAGGTTTTTCTGGCAAGTTTTTCTAGAAATACTCAGATTAAATTGGGTTATTTTTGGGTTATAAGATTGCCATGGCAACCAGGTCACAGGTTTGATCCCCGCTGTGGGAGCTTTGTTTAGTTTTCCCCCAAAGACACCAAGTACTGGTTCTACCCAGGAAACGGACTAGAGAGCGTTTCAATAATCCTTAGGCTTGCAATGCAATCGAGCTAAAATAAATAGGTTAAAACTGAATCGGATATGGATAGGTAGCTCAGTGTGCGACAGTTGGCTTCAAGGTTGGGTTTTCCCTTGATAACTTGAAAACAAATAGAGATATTTTAATGACACTTCATGTACATAGACTATTGATATCGCACATCAAGACTTGCCTATAGGATTGTAAATGGGATCTGTGAGGTCAAGGTCATAATCACTGTTTCTAAAAATAGAAGCATATTTAGCTTGCTTATAATTGAGCTATTATTCAAGTCTGCGAGTGGTATGTATCCAAATTTGTGAGGGAAAAAATCATAAAAAGTCTATTATTATTTATAAAATGTGGAAGAACTGGGAAAAAAACAAAAAACATTAATATAAAAAACAAGAGAATTTTTCAGCAACGTTAGCGTTTAATAATGTATGGTCCGCATATCGGTAATTAAATAGATTTCTGGGCATTTTTTGCTTCCTATCATTGGCATAAAGAAAGGCTAATGTGATGTGTAGCATTCAAGCATTCAACATTAAGCATTCATTTTGTGGTAAGGCTGATTTGTACTATACGTTCCTCAAGATCGAAATCTTAAAATTACCTTTGATCATTCATTGTAATAGGCAAGAAAATATCATTCCTGCCAAAGTTGACAAGAATCGCGAAGACTTATCAGAAATGAATATCATGGAGGTCTTCTTGGAATGCTTTATGTGCTGTTTTGTGATTGTGCTTAGTTCTTAGAATGTTGCCTAAAACTTTTGAGTGATTCAAGATGTGATTTGCGAATTCACTTAAAAATGCACTTTCTGACTGTCTCGAACAGAATTTAAAAAATGCCAAAGAGTTCTGAGTAAAATTGTTCTAGGGCATCGTTCTCTGTAGAACATTATTTGTATCCGTTCAATAGTCTTAATGAAGGGGACTGAGGATAATTATAAAAAAAGGTGGATTCATTGTCGTTAAAATAATAAGGGTGATAACGGTTTTGCATTATTCCAAATATAACGTGAAAATAGTACTGTGCATTCATTTAATTTGGTTGACATGAAATTTTGCATGTTTGGAATATGGTGCATATTTGTGGGATCTAACATTTGTTGATTGATTTATACTTTCTTATACATGTATAAGATTTGATGCCATGAAATTTTGCATATTTTGAAACTGATGCATATCTGTAAAAAAAGGTATAAATAGTATTGGTTTTACAGTACAGTCAAACCTGTCCCAAATACCACCTTTTAATAGAGACCACCTGTCCATAAAGACCACAATGATTTCCTCCCAATCCTTTCAATTCCTTTCAATCGACCCTGCGAATAAAGACCACCTGTGAACAAAGACCACAACGACCAAATCCCTTTAGTGGTCTTTATTGACAGGTTAGACTGTATTTGAAAATGGTCAGAATATGGCACACAATCATTGGTTTTAATTTTAACAGAAAAGCGGCATTTTCTATCCGTTATGCATTTCTTTAAATTGTCTCGGGGAATGTACAATTGTTAGCAGCTAATGATTCTTTTCAGCATAAGCAAACCTAAAACAATCGGGTAGCAAATGAGTGTAGACGTGTCCAACAAACATGTTACATTTGAACCTCGCTCTATCAAAACGGGGCTTAATGCATGTGCCTAAAGTCCTCCCACATTAGCCTGTTAGTTTATGTTATTTCTTGTTTAAAGGAATTTTCTTCTTAGCTTAAATCCAGTGTAGACAGAAAGTATTGTCAATGATAAGCCTGTGCGGAGTGTGCACTTGCTAATCTGGAACGACACTTTTGACTAGCCTGTGCGGAGTGTGCACTTGCTAATCTGGAACGACACTTTATGCGCATTAAGGCTTGTTTTCCCACAGCGTGACTCATGTATAACCTCATCACTCATATGCCTTCCCAGTTTCAAAGAAGACAATAACCAGCCCTGATTTCATGGCATGTTAACAGACATAGGCATTAGGCAAACGCAGATCACATTCACCCTAACAGCTCCCATTAATTTCGGAATTTTATCTGACAATTCAATTTTAGATTCACTCTGTTTGTAATGATTACCTCCGAAACTTGAACCTGAGATACCAAGGTGCAAAGTTCACACTAATGTTCTACTTTTGAAGTTGGATACGCAGCAGACTTTGAATGGTTCCTGCTCCAATCCAAACCCATCCACTGGTATAGTTGCACCAACAGTGTGATGATGATTTACCATGGAGATAAAACCAGAGCAGACTGTGTAACTCTTTCAGTGCTGGAACCGAATTTTGAAGGCCTTTGCAAACAGTTTGGATCCAGATGAGATGCCACAGAACGTGGCGTCTCATCAGGATCCAAACTGTTTGCTATTCTGATAGTATTTTCTGAAAAAAAATGAAGAAAATGCTAATTTTAGAAATTCAGCAGACGACATTTTAGCAGAAGACAAATTTCCCAGCATGCAAAGGGTTAAAGTACTGCTAATAATGAAGTATAAATGGATTTCATGAGAAGGTTTTGTAGCTACCGTTTGACCAAGGGTGTGGTTGGAGTACTCCAAAGCAGACCCAGTAACTGTGTTTGTATTTCATTTAACCCTTTGAGCGCTGGAACCGGATTTTGAAGGCCTTTGCAAACAGTTTGGATCCAGATGAGACGCCACAGAACGTGGCGTCTCATCAGGATCCAAACTGTTTGCTATTCTGATAGTATTCTTTGAAAAAAAATCAAAGAAAATGCTAATTTTAGAAATTTAGCAGACAACATTTTAGCAGACGACAAATTTCCCAGCATGCAAAGGGTTAA
>VMBQ01010843.1:0-12328 GCA_007657795.1 Dreissena rostriformis | reverse complement strand
TTATTATTTAAATAACGTTTTACATGTTGCCTGAAATATTATTAAATTTTCTTAATAACATCTTAATTCACGATTGAAATGTTCAACATGAAAAATAATGAGCCTTAAATAAACTTAAATAGTTCCAATTGTGTTCTCTAGATTTCCTTAACGTATGTCTTTATTAAATTTTCGTAAAACGGTCTAAATTTACGCTTAGAAAATAAAAACCCGAACAAAACAAGTGATTTATTTCTTCGTTAATTACGAATTATTAATGACAGCAACATACATCTCTTGAAAAAAACATCAGCGATAAAGGCGCGAACGAATTCGCTAAATGGGAGGCGATGTTCCAAGTGTGGATTAAAAGCGTTTATGGGTTTGCCCGTGACACCACATGTCTGCACATGTGTAGATACCGAAATTAAGATAAGATATCACGCGTCACCTTCAAATAACATGTTAAATGACAATCAAGACCTTATTCATGCCAGGGACCTACACAAATAGGTCCATGTCCATGCTGTGTTTTATTACTCTTAAACGAATGCAGATGAACCTTATTTCTACTAATTACGTAATTTATATTAAAAAAACAAAACAACGAACTATTATGTGGTTGTCAGATCGATAACAGAAACTATTTCAATCTTCAAATATATTCGATAAAAGCGTTTCGCTTCCTTGTTTTGCGTAGGGACCATATATAGGTCCATGTTTTTTTCTTCAGTACCGTTTTGGAGGCGCGCGAGAGTATTCAGGGGCGGGTAATCCGGGAGGAATCGATTTCTGGGATTGTCTAATCGTAATAGATAACGCGATATTCCGGATGATTTGATATACTTTTTTACGCACCCAATTACACTGGTAAAAGGGGTTTGTGTCATTTATTTATTATGTAAATGCACAAAAATATTAGTGTTTAAAGAACATTAGCTATTTGTAGCACGTATTTGGTATGTTAATCACGCTCTCAACCGCTTGCGCGCTCCCCGAAATCTAACGTGTTACTACATGTAATGTGGTATTAGTAATAAATTAACGCTTCTACACTGGTATTTACCGATGTTATTAACAAACATGTTAATGAAACATAGCGCTTTATAAATGGGATTTCGGTTAAGTTTTGAACAATTTCTGACGCCGAGCGGGTACAGAAATGCCCCATGTTATTACATATACAAGTGAAATATATAATATTAAACATTACTTATGGGACATTCATCAATCATTTTAATTGAACGTTGAAAACACCAAAATTAGTATGGTCATTGTCTAATATAAATTACCGTTCTATAAAGGGTATTTGGGTCAGGCTACTTAATAAAGCTACCAGTATCAGACGCTCGTGAGGGATCCGACTCCCCGTAATTACCGCGTGTATTGGTCATTGCAGCACTCTTAGTAGGGCTATTGTCGACGATATGAAGCTACTTTTCGTATAATTGTAACATTGTCTCGCGAATTGCTCAAAATTACAAAACGTATCACATAATTCGCGTCTTTTATAAGACTAACCAGATCTCCTACTTAATCGTACCGATTAAACAACAGTTTGTAGTTAAACATTGTTGTTCATGCAACACATGCTGATTTCCGTGTCTATTTCACCAGATTTGAGATATTCTAGCACGAAAGACACTTGTGACACTGTCTGGTTAACCCATTTATGCCTAGCGTCTAGAAAAAAGGCCTTGGCAAACAGCGTAGACCCAGATGAGACGCCGCATCATGCGGCATCTCATTTGGGTCTTTGCTGTTTGCCAAGGCCTCAGTGTTTGCTTAAAGGAATTTCTGTTAGAAATATTCTAAATATAGAAATAAATATACTAGACATCCCTAATTTTGGAAATAAATTGATCCAATTTAGAAGGATGGGAGAGTCCACTAGGCATAAATGGGTTAAGATAGAGGGTTGGTGTGTCAAGTCTGTTCTGGTGTATTGCAGCACTTCAAGATGGCATCGAGGGGTGCATGTTCATGCATAATTCTGCTTACAGTGGCCTTAACAGCCGCTGAAGCATTTCAGAAAGAAAAGGTCGACAGTTTCATGAAAAGCGTAAGTAAACTTCCTTATTAATGCTTCTGTATAAGTCTAAATTAACAATAGTAAAATGATGCGCCCTTCATGCGAGCGTTGACAATCTTAGACATAGACCTGATGTATAGGTTAATCAAAGCGCCGAAGGAGCTGCAATATGAATTAATGGCTATTGTGTAAACAGAGGGCATTGTACTACCGCACTTATGTGTAAAACCAACTTCGGTCTTAAACACCAAAGAGCGACCAGAGTGCGTTGAAGTAGTACATATATATATATATATACATTTATAGTAAAACGAAAAGCACTTTGGTTGTGCTGGGTACATCCTGATTTTGTCAGTTACATCATCATTATCATAGGCATCGTCGTCATTATCATCATCATTATCTTCATTTTCATCATCATTTTTATCACCATTATCATTATTATCGTCAAATTCACCATCCTCATCATACCTTCGATATCAGGATATTAGTTCCTACAGATAAAATTCCTACGATAATTTTGACAAAGGTGGGAATTGGTCCCTACATGTTTTTTGATAACCGTTCAATGGTTTCCACAACATTTTGACAAACCGGAAAAAAAAAACGTGTGTATGTTATCTTGACAGCCCGGACATTGGTTGCTTCATTGTATCGACACCCTTGACAATTTGTTCCAACAATTTGATTCCAATCTAAACAACAAAGTACACTCCCATCAAAGGTTATCACATCACAACTAGCCGACAATTCAACATTTTATTAAGCCCGTTTTAAGGTTACATACTATTCCAGAAACACAGTCACATGTTTTAAATTAAACTTTATTTGAATATAGACAACATATTCTATAAAAAACATATTTTTTGCTCCCTTAAGTATTTTGTATATTGGGCACTAGGGTGTGGTGTTGATAATTATTGTTGGCATCTATATATTGGCAATTTACAGGTATGTTCATCATATATATATTTATATTACATTTGGGTTTATATGTATATAAATATACATATGTGCTTCTTTTCTTGTATGTACTTTTGTTTTTCATACTTAATTGTGTTTATATTTATATAAATTTAAACGGGTGCTTCCTTCCGTCTCTGTACTGTTTAGTGCATAACATAATAATTACAAATTCAATAAAGAAAAACAAACACATACTTATGCGGTTCTCATGTTTAACAAAATAAAAATAAACTCTGCACTTATAATTATAAATATAACTTACGAACGAATATCCAGGGCAACAATTATATGTAAACCAATGTCCGCTGTCGATATAATGTATGATCCGTTATCCGTGATGTAAAAAAACGAAGGAACCAATGTCCGCCCGTGTTAAATTAACGTGACAATAAACATCTGCATATTCAGCAGCATTGTTCTCATCAGCAGAATATCAATAGCACAATCATTTGAGTCGCGTTCTGAGAAAACTGGGCATAATGCATGTGCGTAAAGTCCGCACATCAAGGGGAAAAAATCGCTGACATTAGTTTGTTGGTGTGTATTTCGAAGTTCACGCGGTTCCTCTACGCCTGAGGCTGCATTATATATGGACGCTGAGAGTGTCCCAGCACTCCTGTCTAAATAACTTAGTAGACTATTGTTTTGAAAGTTGGGACGAATTTGGAATTATAGCTGCAATTTCCAGCTATTTAGTTGATACTGAAAGATTTTCAATGTTGTATTGGTCTTGAGATGTTTGTGCGTGTGTGTGTGTGTGTGGGGGGGGGAGGGCAAGTATCCGGAGGAAACCCCACCTGTCCGGTACGGTGACCAACAACCAGATTGAACCCGGGTTGCTTAGGTGAGAAGCGCGTGTACCAACCACTGCGTTTACCGGACAGCCGCTGACAGTAGTGTGATCTTACCTGACATATTTAAATCATCAGATTTAAATTTTGCGCGAAAATACCACGTTACTATGATGTAGCATAGTGCACTATTTTTATTATTCATAAATATACTCTTCCGCGACAAGTATGCATCATACATTGTTTATTTATTGCTATTGTATCTAGGATCCATTCACAATTATTACATTTAAATAAAATTCATATTTCATGCCTATTTGTGACTGAATGTATTTAAAGAACTGAAATATCAGATATACATGATTCAACAGAACTACTTTGTTCGGTAAATAGTAGTAATTTCATGTTATGGATATAGGAGATCAACGAGAATTATATAAGTAATTCAAATGTTGTTTTGTTTTGTTTAATAACCGTTTAGTTATTACCGACAGTAACACAGCAAACACACGTATCAAAATTATTAAAGTATTGTTCATTGCGTGTTTTGTAGTTTCTAGAATGTCGCACAAACAAGAACCCCGGTTTGGCGGCGTCGGCGGTTAAGAACGGCCATGTCGTATTTGCCGACGGTTACGGCGTGTCGGACACAATGACCAGACGACCGGTGACCAACCATACGCTTTTCGGAATAGCATCGTTGTCCAAAGCATTCGCAGCCGCGCTAATGGTCAAACAACTGCGTGAGCGGAAGTACGCTATATGGTTTGCATTACATGGTGCTCGGATAGGCTTCATCTCCTTATGAAATGCTCAGGAAATTTAAAAAGAATTCCACAGGAATAATCCATGTTTGTGACTCTTTAAAAGTGTTGAATGTTTTCATGTCTCAAATGAAACATGTAGAGTTGTTCTATTCTAAGCATTTTCCATATTTTACCCATGGGACCGTTAAAATCAAAAGAGAATATATATTTCGCAAGCTGACTTTAATAAAGATCGTAAGTTGACTTAAATATTGTTATTTGTTGATACTGCTTGGCCAAGGTATGTAACATTTGACATGAGCATTGTATAGTGGTTCTCTAAAATTAGTGTTTTTAGTATACTTTTGTTGTTTAAATAAGCAATACATCGGGGTGCCGATTCCAATCGAGTTTAAATGTGTCGTGTTCTGAGAAAACTGGGCATAATGCTTGTGCGTCAATTGTCATCCCAGATTAGCCTGTGCAGTCCGCACAGGCTAATCAGGGACGACAATTTCCGCTTTTATGGAATTTTTCGTTTTAATGATGTCTCTTCTTAGCGAAAATCCAGTTTAGGCGGAAAGTGTCGTCCCAGATTAGCCTGTGCGGACTGCACATGCTAATCTGGGACGACACTTTACGCATAAGCATTTTGCCCAGTTTTCTCAGAACGCGACACAAATGTCAGACCTTGATACTGTCTCTGAGGAACGTCCCCAGTCCTTGATTCAGTTTACAAATATGTAAGACAGCTTTGTCAAAATGAATGTTTTTGTCTAAACATGTTACTATCTACCTCAGCAACTTGTTTAATACAAATACAAACTGCTTGCTACTCAAGTTTTAAAATATTGTAGTTGTTTTAGATATACTATCCTTTTCCCACGTTACAATTCACCTAATTCACCAGCAACTTACTATACATATGAACGTTATCGATTTGCCTTTGCAATCAACATTACAGCATGTCAATATACACCAAACCGGGTGACATTATAAAGGAAGGGTTTGCGTACAACTCGAGTGAATTCACGCGATACGCAACTATCCGTGACCTCATGACCCACTGTCTCGGCGTGCCGTCCAATCAGATAATGCGCCTGGATAAGAACCTAACGCGAAAAGAGGCGGCGAGGTTTGTTACCTTGTATTTTTATCAATACGTTGTGGCACCGAATATCGCATAGATAAGGCAAAGAAACTGACAATTCATATGTTCAACGGCGTAATCTTAATTCAATCCTATCTATAACCGGTATATACGTTTCCGAAACTATTCTTAATTTTACTTAAATTTCATTAACGATGTAACCGCATGGTGGCGTTTTCTTGCTTATTAATCGTTTTGCTTAAGATTCATTGAATTTACTCTTTTTTTAATCCCTTTTATATAGTCGACCCCATTTTCAGACGCATCCGGTACTTCAAGCCGATCTACAAATTCCGGACGCGCTTCCTCTACAGCAACTTGCATTATGGGATTGTGTCCTACTTGAGCGAGATACTGGGCGGTAAACCTTGGGAAGATCTCATCCAAGAAAACTTCTACGACCCTCTTGGTAAAAGAAAGCTATTGAATGCTTTAAACTTCCGTTTTTCGGTCTCTGGTATCTGCCCTGGAAAGGGTAGGATTTAGCTTTGCAATGCAAGGAGCAAGCCTGTATTATGGAGTGAAAAATCCTCCCATATCGAGTTTCTCTTCATGGGTATAATTTAATGTTTGCCTCTGAGTAAATGTATACATGAATGGATTGCAGAAAAACAGTTTCTCAAAACGTTGTCAATTGTAATTATTCGTGTTTTTTGTTCACGAAACGCATTATCTTTAAAGATCGTTAATGTGTCGTTCAGGAATGCGTCACTCGGACTTCCTGTCGCGCGCCGACAGAACAGCCAAGGACGTTGCCCAGGAATACGCCAATGACGATGTGCAAGGTGGACTGGTTCCTGTNACAACCCGTTTTGCAATAAACCCGTTTTGCAATAAATTTATTACAAAACGTGTTGGAGTGCTTTATTGCATTTTTTTTAACAACCCGTTTTGCAATAAACCCGTTTTGCAATAAAATCACCACACATTTATCTGCAATAATTTTCTTGCAAAACGGGTTGGAGCGTCTTATTGCAATGTGAAGTTTGTATAACAACCCGTTTTGCAATAAACCCGTTTTGCAATAAAATCATCACTCTTGTATTTATTCAAATGGATTGGAATAGTTAAAAGGGATATTCAAATGTAGTATTTAAATGATATTGTTTAACAAATTGACAAAACTGTGAGTTAAGACTTAAAATTAAAAAGCATGGAAGATGGTGAATTTCGAGATTTAATACGATAACACAATACAGAATGTGTATCGAAAGTGATTTCAAACAAGTTAGTACTTTAGCGAAGATAGCGCAAAATGCAATAATTTATGGACCAAACGTGTCTTAATGCAACGTCAGTTGTGTGTTACAAACCGTTTCGCAATAAAATCATCACATATATGCTAATTGTTTCAAATTGATTTGAAATAGTATAAAGGAAGTTTAAAATGTCGTCTGCAAGGTTATTATGATAAATCAAAGCTGAATGTGTATATGAAGTGATTTTCACCATTTGGGGAATTAAGTGAAGACAACCCAGAAGTGCAATAACATATTTGCAAACCGGGTTGGAGTGTCTTATTGCAATTTTTTTTTTAACAACCCGTTTTGCAATAAAATTATTGCAAAACGGGTTGGAGTGTTTTATTGCATTTTTTTTTAACAACCCGTTTTGCAATAAAATCACCACACATTTATTTGCAATAATTTTATTGCAAAACGGATTGGAGCGTCTAATTGCAATGTGAAATTTTTATAACAACCCGTTTTGCAATAAACCCGTTTTGCAATAAAATTATAATACATTCATTTGCAATAATTTTATTGCAAAAATGGTTGGAGTGTCTTATTTCAATTTTAAATTTCTATAACAACCCGTTTTGCAATAAAATCATCACACATGTATTATTGAATTCAAATTGATTTGAAACTCTGAAAAGAACATTTCAAATGTCGTATGTACGGATTTTAGTTAAAAAAAATATTAAGACCAGGTTATAAGATTTGCCCAAATAATAAAATACATGGCAAGATATGAATTGCAGCAGAAATTATGATAAAACAACACAATATTTTTTATAGAAAATGATTTCCAAAAAAATGGGAATTATGCGAAGAAAATCCAGAATTCAATTTGTTTATTGTAGTGTGTTTTTGCAATGCGATTTTTTGTAACAACGCGGTTTTCAGGAATATCATTACAGATATACTAATTGATTTAAATTGATAAGAAAAAGTATTCAGGAAGTTTCAAATGTATACGGACACTGTGAATGAACAAAAACTGTCACGTGGCCCCAAAAGTCAACGTCAGTAGGCGTTTTACGAAAGATTACAGCCACACCAGGTAGGTTTTTGTCAATATCTTTGCTAATTGTCCTCTGACTTTCATACGACCTAGTGCAGACAATAAAGCATGCATAAAGCTTGCGATCGGTATATCCCGCGTGGTGTGTGTTGCTTTGGATTTCGAGAACACTTCGGCACACATTTTCATTGTAGAAGCAAACGTATTAAAACATACAAAGAGTCGGTGTTTACAAAAATAAACGATCACATAACTATCTATGTGCTACCGGACAAACATATATTACCAAGTTTTTCAAAAATATGTTTCGGATAATAAATATACGTTTAAAGAGTAGAAACTAATATGGCAAACGTCAATAGTATTTTTTAGACTGGCAAACGTCAGTAGCCAAACAATGCAAACGACAGTAGACGAATATATGTGCAGGCGGTCCTTCCACCTTTTAGACACACCTATAAATATGTTTACTAATATAATTTTAATTTCCCGCAAATGTATATATTCATACGACACACGAACACTAAAATGGTACCACGTTAGTGTTTATGTGTTGTTTGAATAGATATCGTAAAACGGAAATAATTATGCAAAAAAAAAAAAAAAAANTATAAAAAAAAAAAAAAAGCATTTTGTATCTACAAACATCTAAGTTACCTACAGCATCCGGATAGTGCAATCTATAATCTCGCCCTTCTTTCATCAAGAGCGACACTAGGCATTGGCGCCATCTCTTTTTGAAGAATGCAGAAAAATCTATTAGATCGGCAAAAAGCCAATTTGTGTGTGAATGCAACAACTTGTACATGTTCAAATCATTGGTTTGATGTCATTAACGATTTAAAAAGCTGGAAATTTGCTCGTCACACAGGCAAAATACATCGATTTGCTTTCAAAACCTCAACATGCCACAACTTATAAAGGTCCTCGCGTTTCCAAATTGGTTGTGATTGTATGTTTCTGTACATGTGTGGGTGAATTAATCTACGCTGAATCACACTACATTGCCCGATTTTTAAAATAATGCGAACTATGTTGACAAAACATATAAAACATACTCACCCTGCAAAATTATCCGAACAATTTAAAAACATTCGGTCCTGAGCGCCACCTCGAAAGTAGCATTGGCTCATTTATTAATGCATCGCAAAAAAGAGGTGGCGCCCGTGATTACCGGCCGTGTTGCAGCACTTATAGAATATGTCTTTTTTCATCTCAACTAAATATTTAAAAGGAAGACAAGCGCTCACCTGAGTACTTACTATGCATGATAAGTTACAATTGATATTTCATATAAATTCAGACATTTTGCCATCTATGCCGGCTCTACCGGTGTAATGAGCTGTTCGGAAGACATCACTAAGTGGATGCTAATGCAGCTAGGGGACGGGCACAGTCAGAGCGGGGCGGAAGTGCTGCAAGCCAGCGACCTCCGTCAGACGCATTCCCCGCAGACGGTCATCATGCGTTCCACTGTAGAAAAGTACTTTCACCTGCCACTGGCACCTTTCACTGTCACAGAGACGGGGTATGCGTTTGGGTGGAAAACTGGACATTACAAAGGTAGATAGAAATAAACAAAATTGGAAATTGTACTGCTAAAGCAATTTATACCGCTTGTCACTCTGTTATCAAATCAACTTCAATATATGACCTTCGTGTACATTTCGTGTACATTAAATATTTGAAATAACTTCTGTACTTAAACCAATGCGTGATTGAGATAATACATGTATACTCAAAATTCGATAACGACAGATTACTACATACTGCTTCCTGATCACATTCGGTACAAAAGTCCCCACACATAACTCAGTGAGAAACCCTGTTTACAGGATACAAAATGCTACGTCATGCCGGGACGACGTACGGTTACACATCGCTGGTAACGTTGCTGCCGGACGTCAATATCGGCGTGTTCACCACTATGACGGGACAGGACGAGAGCTACGTCGGAAGAACATTGCTTCACAGGTGAACTCGTCTTAGACATTGCTCAAATTTCATTCCGAATGGTAATAGAGATATTTAAGTTCTTTTTTCGACTAACTCATTCGCAATATATCCACAGGTACTGGCATTGTCAGTCTGTATATAAAAAATAGGTCCACTAGATATATTTATTTAAAAAAAAAACTTTCGACGTTGCCGATGCGTTATTGGTCGCAATTACTTTATTATTGTGCAGCAATAGGAAGTGATCCAAAGGGTTTACAGAGATATGAAGTTGGGACGTATTGTAAAGGATAGTATTTAATGATAGCAATTGTTAACGTGTCAATCCAGTTATCTCCTTGATTCGCTGCTGGGCATGGAACCATCTATTAACGAAACGACCGTGTGCACGTATCCGGAGCCCTGGTACCCGGCAAAGCACTCCAAGCCCAGACTAATCGATAAGACGATAGCAGCGGGCCGAGACCTGTCCCAGTACACGGGCGTATACCATCACGTTGCTTATGGAGATCTGGTGGTGTCCATAAACCACACCGTCAACCACCTGCAGGTACGAATACTATGTTAGTTTTATTGTTTAGTTGAATGTTTGCCACGATTTGAAGGAAGGTTTACACGGAGAGGCTTGCCTCTCCGTGTAAAGCTTTCTGAAACGAGTCGGATGAATTCAAGTACACAATGACACAAACATGGTATTCTATTTTTCCTAGAATATTAATTAAAAATCTCTGGTGAGACTGTATCAAAATATTAGCGTTCAATTGTTAAAAGCAATAGCCAAAACATATTACATTTACTGAATCGAATCTTTCGTAGTAATAACAAAATTATTTGTGATGTTTTCCGGTTACGTCACGCGAAATAATCCTCAACAATTCAATGCAAAAGCTGAGTAATAAGACAAAATATCGCTATATGCCCCGATTCAAATTTAATCAGCATTCCGAATGTTACACACTCAAGTCGAATACAGAATGTTTTGTTCAAACTTAAATTCTTGTTTCACCAAAGCAAAATACCAAAACCAAATACGGCTGCCATTTTCAACTTACAACATATGTTCCCGTACGTCAAGCATGATGCAGCATTAATCCTCGCCGATATTATTATTTTTAATATATAAAAATCTCCTCAATTCTTTTTTTGACACACTTGTTAGTTTTCCCTAACTGGCATAAAAAGGCAAACCTCTACTGGATAATGCTTTACTCACCGAAGTTGTTGTATGGATTAAAATCACCATGTTTATTTTCCATGATATATTGAACATCTGCATGCGGCATACACGACACAATTGGTCACCGCCATCATCGTTTTCAATTTTAAAACAGTTTATGTAAGCAGGCAAATCTTTGTGGATAGACATTCTTTGATCAACTAACAAAGGAACGACCTATTCATCTGAGAAATTAACCTTTAAATTATACGTCAATTTCCGTCGAAAAGTAAAAGAACAATGCACCACAATTATAAGATTTAACCCTCTTTTAAGTCACTGCAATTGTTCTCAATCCGTAAATTGTTCAACAAAAACACTTAATTTAAAACATCGCGTTATTCGAGTAAATTCAACGTTATTAAAGAAATATAAATTCGATAAATATATTCCAACACGTTTATTCACACATTAGTATAATAATCCTTCATCCTAACACAAATACGTCATATTTAATTCAACTGCGTTTCAAAATGCCCAAACACACGCGTCCTTGAATTGAATTAATGAAGCAAGCCAGTGACGTAATGTCAGCAGGCTAGCGCTTGTGGTGTGGTGATCTGTTTTGCATTCAGTTATAAAATCAATAGAACATATGTATTGGCTTATAACTTACGGCTATATTATTATAGCGTTCATTGATTTGAAATGTATTCGTGCAATTCATGTATATATATATTGATATTTAATAACAAATGAACGAGGATGTTGATACATTTTAACGAATTAAGTCGTCTTCATGTCTAAACTTCGTTTGACCTTAAACCGGACGTGAACACCAAAAAGTAGTCCGTGATGAACCTGCAGTAGCAGTGTAAAGGCTGATAGGCATGTAAAGCACAATTTACACGACACTCCATAGTTTCCATGTATACTGTATATATTGTATACACATACAATATTGCCATAATTTGTTTTTAAGTGGTTGTGACATCTGGTTTTGGTTCGATCGCTAATGCAGCTGGCATGGCGACGTGTTGCTTCTCTTGATGATGATCCTATGCTATGATATTGATGTCACCAACAACATCGTATTCTCTGATTTATAAGACGATTACCAGTAAACTCTTTAGGACGATGGCGATGATAATGCTGTTTGCATCTGTTTGTCTGTAACAATGGCAATATAATAGCCAAACAGTCATATATAAAATGCACTTTATAATCGTGTTAAGTCACCCTTTATGAATGACAATAATAGAGTTTGTTTAGAGTTTATTCAACATACATTAGGCTTTAAGCCCA
>VMBQ01010842.1:0-26008 GCA_007657795.1 Dreissena rostriformis | reverse complement strand
TTTTGGTCCATCCAGAAAAGTATCATCATAGGCGAGTTCTTGATGGTTTTAATGAAATTATGGCTTGGATTCCTAAATAAGGACCTAGTTAAGAGATTTGATATTTCTGAAACTCTGTGCTCAAGGATATTTTTCGCTTGGCTTTGGTGTGCAAGTTCTATATTAAAGTCAATGATCTTCATTCCTGACGAAAAGGAAACTGATTGACTCAAAATATCAACGCTTCCGGAAATATCCTGACCTACATTCAATCATTGACTGTACAGAGTTGTTAATTGAGACACCGAAAGATGTTTCTGCGCTGTAATTCATGGTCTGATCATAAACACCACAATACAGTGAAATTGTTAGTTGCTTGTGCACCAAACAGTACAATTATATTTGTCTCAAAGGCATACTTGGGGAGAATTTCAGACAAAGCCATCCCATTAGACAGTGAATTTTTTAACATGGTGCCAATAAACAAAATGATAATGGCAGATGAAGGTTTTAACATTAGCAACGAGTGTGCCAATAGAAGTATATCACTACATGTTCCCCCTGGAAGAAGGGGAAAGTCACAAATGTCTAGTGCATGTGTTGCGAAAACTAAGCATATTGCGAATCATCAAATTCTCATGGAACAAGTTATCAGAAGAATGAAGACTTTTAAAATCCTAGCCAATGAAATTCCAATTTCTTTACTGTCACATGTTGATGATATTGTGACAGTATGTTAGGCCCTGTGCAACCTCAAAGAACCCATCTATAAAAGTTAAAATGTTCAGAGACAGATATATTGTATGTGCAAATTACAATAGTGAAGTTGTAATTGTATAGTTGTGCAACAATTGTCTGCTTTTAATTTTGATGAACTACTATGTCAGTATCTTATAACATTGTCTTTATAAAAGCATAAAAGACTGAATATATGTATGCGTTGTATTTTTTGTTCTTATATCTTTTTTTGTAGCTCAACATACCTTGTGAAAATTGATAATGAAATAATCTTCAGCACTTAGGCGTATAAAAGAAGTTGTTTGTTTCCTGTAACCCAACCCTACCTTGTTTTTCCTTCCAACCCTAAACCCCTGTTTAAGAGGCTACAATCTTGTGTAAAGAAAAAAAAAATGCCAACTTATCCTACTTACAGAGGATTTCCAGGATGAGAGTGATGATGAGATGAACGAAGATGTTGTTTATAACATGTAAAAGAGTTATGATTAATAAAGGACATACTTACCTTGANTTAATTTAGATTTTGAAATCGTGACCATTGTACAAATGTATCGTCAGAGTGGCGGATTGTGGTTTAATTAAAAACATTATACCATGTACCTAAATTCATATATAAATAAATAATCGCTCAAACACCGCAAAGCGTGAAAATGCTCTTTACTGTTGTTTGCATCATCGTGTTAGTATTTGGCATAATATTATCTCTGTATGTATATCGGCAGAACCAGTAGGCCTCTAACCCAAGCATATTTTTAGTTTTAAAAGATCTGAATAATCACTATACTTTAGCCACTAGTGTCTAAATTGTGTAATTATTGTCTCATGCTCTTGCAGGGCGAATTGTCACCGCATGCTTGGCACAATGCAGCCTGGACTACTAGAAAATATAATATCAAACCTCACAGCCGTTGTACACCAGATAAATGTGTCTGTTAATGCGCCACAAGATGTCCAAGATACAAACAATGGTATTTATCGTTATACAATTCTGCTTCGAAGTTCAACGTTACTAAAATTCTTAAATAATGATTGTATATTATACCGATAACATTAGTGAATTACAAGAACAGAACTGTATTTCAAGCATACGACTTGAACAATTTCCAAACCAATATTAGCCCACACAAGCCCGAAGATCCATTGAATAGTTGTTTGCAATTAAAATTTACCCTGATCAGACAGCCCCTGCAAGATCTGTCTGATCAAGGCATACTTTATTTTCTTATGTGGCGTAGCTATTATTAAGCTATAAAAAACATCAAATATTGGTCAAATACATGAAACTAATTCATGCCCGATTAAACTTACAATAAATTTATATCATCAACATCACACACGAATTTCTATACATGACATAAGATAACATTTACAATCATGATAACAATTGGAGTCGCCGTTTGATAATTAAGTTTCGATGTCGTCTGCTTTTGTGTTGAAATTCAATATATCTTGCTATGGAAAGGCGTCCTGACATTGAATGTGTCTCCCCTACAAATGAAGAAAATTTTCAGGAAATATTGACAATATGTTTTTTTTGTGATATTTTAATGCACAACACTCTTAAACATGAAAATTGGATTTATTAACACAAAGAGGCCTACAAAGTTTAATTTTCTAATATATATTGCTCAGTATGATGTTGATTATAAGCAAAACGAAGTGATCAGTTTTAAAAGTGAAACTTTTTTAAGGAGACACTCAATTACTATCCAACTGTTGGCACAGGTGGCTTTTTATGCCCCCGGATCGAATGATCGGGGGCATATTCTTTTTGGCCTGTCTGTCTGTCATTCTGTCCCAAAACTTAAACCTTGGTTAACGTTTGATAACTTTAGCATTATTGAAGAAAGCAACTTCATATTTGGCATGCATGTGTATCTCACGTAGCTGCATATTTTGAGTGGTGAAAGTTCAAGGTCAAGGTCATCCTTCAAGGTCAAAGGTCAAATATCACTGTATTTTTCTTTCATAAAATATCAAAATTAGTTAAAGTTATGTCATAACTGTTCAGTGATGTTTTTCCTTCTTTGTAAAGTACCGGAAAACGGAACTTTCCCAATCTCGGGAAAATAACAAATTTCCCAATTGAATTTATTTTTTATTTTATTTTTTTAAATAAAATGCAACTTTAGTTAATTTACGTATGCAGCTCTATGGCTAGAACCTTAGTGAACATAATATTTATAACTTGACATCAGTTATTCTCAATTTAAATGCATTTGTTAGCAAAAAATCAAATACACCAATTTTCCAATTTGAAGATTTCACGACGCCAATTTTCCCAATTTCAGGGTTTTCGCGACTCAATTTTTCCCAATTGGACCGGTACGGGTACTTTTCCCAATTGGGCAAAAAAAAATCGCTGCTTTTTAATATTGAAGACAGCAACTTGAAATTTGGCATGCATGTGTATCTCATGGAGCTGCACGTTTTGAGTGGTGAAAGGTCAGGTCAATGTCATCCTTCAAGGTCAAAGGTCAAATTTATGGCTTCAAAGCGGCGCAATAGGGGGGCATTGTGTTTCTGACAAACACATCTCTTGTTAATCAAGTTTTCCCACTTTTCCAGTTTATATTTACATTTTTTAGTGGAGAAATATATTTCAACTGTAAAGTGTGGCACAACCTAAAAATATACACTCTACACTTATGTTATATCTCTTCGTCTAAGGCGGGTTTCGAGTAAGACATGGTGCGCGGGGACCACCGAAGTACCGCATTGATCAAGACCAATTGCAGCTCCTGCTGGATAGGGGCTTCACAGTGAAGAGAATCGCCGAGGATGGTCTTCTTGGAAGCAAAATGCACAGGTGAGACACTTTACAGTTTAGACTTGCTTGTACAAAATGTACCAGTCTGCAGTCTGTGGCGATAATGCCATAATCTTCTTCCTTAGGCGTATAATACATGAATTTCTGCTAAATATACAAGTCTGCGTAACGGTTTGAATTTTGTGTTGATTGATACTTTATTCATCCTTTATTATTATATATCTTTATTTTCTCCAAGGGTTGGGTAGAAGAGTAGAATAATACATACATTACATGTAGCAGCAATGTAAAATTGAAATGTATGTTTCATAATGCTACCTTGGATATCAATTATTTGCCATTATTCCTTCTCTTATACGAAACGAAATAACAAGAGACTTTTAAAACCGACAGTATTGATATAAGTAGTCTAATGTATGTAATTAATGTTAAGTGCAAAGTATTTTCATTTCTATCGAACGAATGAAAATACACAGTACGAACATTACTTGTCTGAAAGCATATACAGACTTGTCTATTTTTTATTTCTTTACTTTTTAGGAGCACTCTATTCAGAATCATGAGACGAAATGGAATTCTTTACCCTAGGAGAGTATATAATGTATCTGATGATGTACTGAGAGATGTTATGTCACGTTATATAAAGGATCACCCAAATTCTGGTAAGTTTAGTAGGTACTTTGCACTTGAAGAGTATAAAAGAAAATGCAAGTTACAGCGAATAATTTCAAATCAATAACTGATTAACCAAATCAACAATTAACTAATGTATTTATGTTTGGTAAATTGAAATAAATAGAAAGAGATGAGTGGCAATGACACTCATTAGCATTGTCTAAAACAAGGAAGAAAAACTACAATGGAAAATTACTGAACCATTTAACGTTGTCTTTGTAAGAAATATATCTGTAGCAAGTTATAGTTTAGCAGGATTTCTAATAACACGAGCAGTATTGCTTGATTGCCAATCAAAGTGTTCATGGTTAGGGTGCTGTAGAACAACCCTTTGATATTTATGCCCCCCCCCCGTTCGAAGAAGAGGGGGTATATTGTTTTGCACATGTCGGTCGGTCGGTCGGTCCGTCCGTCCACCAGATGGTTTCCGGATGATAACTCAAGAACGCTTAGGCCTAGGATCATGAAAATTCAAAGGTACATTGATCATGACTGGCAGATGACCCCTATTGATTTTCAGGTCACTAGGTCAAAGGTCAAGGTCACAGTGACTCGAAATAGTAAAATGGTTTCCGGATGATAACTCAAGAATGCTTACGCCTAGGATCATGAAACTTCATAGGAACATTGATCATGACTGGCAGATGACCCCTATTGATTTTCAGGTCACTAGGTCAAAGGTCACAGTGACTCGAAACAGTAAAATGGTTTATTGATGATAACTCAAGAATAATTATGCCTAGAATCATGAAACTGCATAGGTACATTGATCATGAATGGCAGATGACCCCTATTGATTTTCAGGTCACTAGGTCAAAGGTGAAGGTCACAGTGACAAAAAACGTATTCACACGATGGCTGCCACTACAACTGACAGCCCATATGGGGGGCATGCATGTTTTACAAACAGCCCTTGTGTTATGTTCGCGATTGTAGACTAATTACTTGACACATATCGCTCTTCTCCAGTTTCATTAAGTTTGACCTTGTATATGCGGACTTTAAATTAGCAACATGTTTAGAATTTTAAACTGTTAATAATTTCTTATAATTCAAATAAAGGAATGGCTTTGTTTTTATGTGAAATGTTGTAAAGGTAAATATATGTCATTGTTAAACAAAGGTGAGACTTAAATACAATACGAGTTGAGTTGACTTATAATTATCACAACGCTCCGAATTGGAGGGGGGGGGGGGATTATGTGGTTATCTCCGCCGTCTGTATGTGCGTCTGTGCGTGCGTGCATGTGTCCGTCCTGGCCACTATCTCCTCCTACACTATTAGCACTAGAACCACGTCGTAGCTATGAGCGTATGTGCGACAGTGCACTATTTTGGGAATTTTGATCTGACTACTGGGTCAAAAGTAATGGGGGTTAGAATGGGGCAGGGTCAGAGATGTTCACTCATTTTTAGCTCACCTGAGCACAAAGTGCTCATGGTGAGCTATTGTGATCGCCTTTTGTCCGTCGTCCGTCGTGCGTCATCAACATTTACCTTGTTAACACTCTGGAGGCCACATTTATTGTCCAATCTTAATGAAATTTGGTCAGAACATGTGTCTCAATAATATCTTGGACAAGTTCGAAAATGGTTCCGGTTGGTTGAAAAACATGGATGCCAGGGGGCGTGGCAGTTTTCCTTATATGGCTTTAGTAAAACCTTGTTAACACTCTAGAAGTCACATGTTTAGTCCAATCTTCATAAAACTTGGTCAGAACATGTGTCCCAATAATATCTTGGACGAGTTCGAAAATGGTTCCGGTTGGATGAAAAACATGGCCACCAGGGGGCGGGGCTATGTGGAATGTATGCACAATTTGGTATAATTTCAATGCACGTTATCACATGAACTATAATAAATTATAGGAAACTCAAACAAAATTGACAATATTTGCACACATGTAACCAAATAATGTATACTGCATAAAAACAGAAAACAGTGATTATTTAAAGCCTTTATATAGAATATCTAGCATCATTTATCGGCCATGTTTGGATGGTATTTCAAATATGTTATGTTCTGGGAAAATTCCGCATATTTTATCGCAGAATGCACCTTTCTTTATAGAAATCATATACTCATAAAGCCAATATATTGTTCTAGCACTACGCAAAATCTTAACACAATCTATTACGAATAACGATTTTTACGAGCAGTTGATTGCCATCATTCAAGCAAATTTATGCACATTTCGTTTTGCAAAATAGGCCTGTGGGTATGACTATACCCCAAACAAACACTTGCCCTGGATTTAAATCTGGAACAAATGTCACCAAATTTCACACACATATTTCCAAATGTCTATTCTATTGATTACAATTTGAGTTATTGACAACAATTTATCAATACGGGCACCTGTCTCAAAACTTAATGAACACCCCTCATAGTTTTAAGAAATCGTAATTACTTGAATTACTGCACATGTGAAAGACGTCTTGCAGACGTCTTTTCAAGTACAGTTATTACTCTTGGAAAAACATGAAAATAAATACATGTTCAGCAATCAGTACATTTTAACGGATGAAAATTGTAAAACAAATTTTATCATACTTTTCATCATACAAACATAGTAAAAAAAAGGTATGTGAATTTGAGACGTACTCGAATGTTTTATGATATCATGGTTGTTATGTTATTGTGTATGGTTATAGGTTCAGAGGAGATAAGGGCCTATCTTCGAACACGAGAGCCACCCATGGTTGTAAATAGAGACAGAGTTCGTGCGATGCTAGCTGAACTGGACCCAGTTGGCGTTGCAACACGATGGGCTCAAGTGGTGTCTAGGAGACACTACTCCGTTCCAGAGCCAAACTCATTGTGGCATATAGACAGCCATCACTCATTAGTGCGGTAAGTCCGAAGATAACACACAGCAGTGGCCCATCGGCGTTACGACGGCCCGGGGCCACTGTATGCTACAGAGTTTGAATTTCTGTCATCAAAGTAAGCCTCAAATAAGTATCAAAAACTGCGTTGTCGCCATTTTTGATTCACCCGCAGAAAGATCAGGGTGAACTCCATTTGTATTAGGATCCTTTAGTATAAAATATATGAAGAAACTTAGCACCGCACCCAACATGCACAAGGATGCCCAAATTTGGTACAATTTGCTCAACACTCGTTCAGAATGTTAGTTATAATTCAAGACAATAGGTCATGGGGACTAGAATACATATTGATTTAAAAGTTAGTCTTGTGTTTATTTTAAGACTACCAAGAAGTTTATGTCAATGGATTGCTTCCACTTTAACAACAATTGCATGCAGCTGATACTTAGCGAAAACAACAAAATATTTAACTTTTATTGATTATTCTCCTATGTTTGCAGCTATGGTATTTACATCCACGGCTGCATCGACGGTAACAGCCGGCTGATACCATACCTGAAAGCTGCACCATACAATACTGCTCGAGTTTCCTTTGAGGCTTTCACGTTTGGGATCAGGAGCTACGGAATCCCCAGCAGAATTCGGGTTGACGGGGGCGTGGAAAATGTCCTTATTAAGAGATTCATGACCATTGCGAACGGTGATGGCCGAGGAAGTGCAATCGAAGGAAAATCCGTACATAATCAAAGGATTGAACGATTATGGAGAGACGTTTTCCAAAAAGTGGTGTTTACTTTCTACCAGTGCCTTCATGCTCTCGAGGATTCAGGCGCCTTAAATCTTGATGATCCGAAACACATTTTCTGTGCTCAGGCTGTTGTTCTCGCACGGCTTAATCACTCATTGGAGTGTTGGCGCCGTGCGAGAAATAACCAGACCATGAGGACAGAGCACAACCAAACTCCTGAGCAGATGTGGATATCTCGGCTTGTACCTGCACTCCAGCAGTCGGATTCCACTGCTGTAAGGAATCTCAGGACAGACAGAGATATCCCTGCATTAGTTCAGGAGGTATTGCCAGATGCCAACTTTGACGGGTCGGTGTTTATCACCCCCAGAGCATCAAATGAGGTACCTCATGGAGCATTACAAGGCATCAGGCAATTCGACTTGTTAAGAGAGACCAATGATTATGCAATTCGGCTGTATGGCGAAGTGTTAGAGTACATTACATCGCTGTGACAAAAGTACAGTTGGCAATATTCCTCGGAATTAATCAATTCAAAGTTTATTGGCTCAAACATTTTACAATGTCCATCGTCATTAACTAATATGGTGGTTGTAAATTAACAATTGATGAGAAAAGCATGGTATAAACATATATATGAGTCGTGTTCTGAGAAAACTGGGCTTTATGCATCTGCGTAAAGTGTCATCCCTGATTAGCCTGTGCAGTCCGCACAGGCCAATCAGGGACAACACTTTCCGCATAAACTTGATTTTTGGTACGGAGGGACTTCCTTGAAACTAAAAATACCATAAAACGAAGTGTCGTCCCTGATTAACCTGTGCCGTCTGCACAGGCTAATCTGGGACAACACTTTACGCACATGCATTAAGCCCAATTTTCTCAGAACGTGGCTCATATGACAAAGACATATCTAACTAACAATAGTTGAGCTTCGGTTAAAGATGTTTCGGTATGAATTTGTATAAATTTTGTCTGTTTATGTTGGTGAATATTGTCTCAAGTTTGGTTATATTTAATGAAAATTGTTACTTTGTACAATTTTGTTTTGCAGCGATTTCTGCTGATGTCGCGTTTTTACCATTTATTCAATTACATTGCGATCATAAATGATGCATTACGGTCGTAAAAAGAATGTGGTTGCTTTGAAACTTTCCAAATATATAGTAATTATGTTTGTCTTTACAATGATGATCAATATTTCAACATATTGTGTGGTTAATACATTTCAGTTTTGTTTTCTTTTTAATTAGAAAATAATACATAAATCTCCTGTTACAGGCTGTGATTGCCGCAAAATCAAACGTTATAGCCATCGTTATCGCGATTTGATTCACTCTATCTTGATCCTGGACGTATTAACGGCGTCTTATTGAGGTCTGCGTGATTATCTCACACCTTGGAAAGTATTTACTTGAGAATTAATTTCAGTAAGGAATTGAAGCGTAATTTCCAGTGAAAGCAAAAGCCCCGTTTTCTTCTAACTTTTCCTTCGAACAGGTTCAGTTTTCACAGGAAAAGAGGTCTCCGATATGCCAGAAAATGTCAAAATAACGTTGTGAAGTAAGTAAAATCTATATGAAATAAAGAGCAGTTCCATTTAGTAGTGTTCAACCTTTTACCTATTTTGAGATGTCCCCTATGAATATGTATTGCGCATGCGCTGTGATGACATCTACTTTTTACGTTTGGCATCCTCATTGACATCTTGAGACTGACCTTATACTGTCAAATTTGTATGCCCCCAAAGGTGGGCATATAGTCATCACACTGTCCGTCACACTTTTTTGAAATATGCTCATAACTTCTATGTCTCTTAAGGTATAAGCTTTATATTTGGTATCCATGTGTATATGGACAAGGCCTTTCCATACACACACGAAATTTGACCTCTGTGACCTTGAGCTAAGGGTCCGCGTTTATTTAGACACAAAAATAGGAAATTTGTTTTTTGTTTACATTATTTGTGTCGTACAGTTTTCATTAATTCTTCATTAAACTTTATATAAATGTTTTTGACATAAAATGGGGGCCTAATTTGATAATCAGTCATTTCACACCAGGCTTTTCAGATTTATTGCAATTTGTTTATAAACAAGAGATTGCCAAGCAATATGGTCCCCTATCGGTGAAACTAAACCATTTTCAGAGTTTTTTTTATATATATTTTATATTTGTTGCCATAGCAACCAGAATTCTTGACGTAGGAACAAAATGAAATGACCTGCAACGTGCATAATCTCCATATTGCCCTCTGTCCATGTTTCAAGTTTCGTGAACAAAAATGAAGAACTTTCAAAGTTATCGCATGATCCAGAAAAGTGTGACAGACAGACAGACTGACGCACAGAGCGCAAACCATAAGTTTCACCGGTAGGGGACAAAAATGTGAAATTTGCTGTTTCCACTTTCTTATTCATACAGTGTTCATCGAATCTTAACTGCCATTTGTAATAGTCTGATGTAACAATGAGAGAGAAAACAAATATACACACATATAAGTAGTTTATTAGCCAAAGCTTGACAAAGTTCAAACTGAACTAGAGCTTTGTCACAGACGTGACGTATACCCCCACCTGCGGCATTGACACAGACTGTTTTGCATGCTGTCTTCACAAAACAAGATAATCTATTTTATGGCGATTTTTAAGAATTATTATACCATTATTATTTATGGCCATTTTGACCTTTGAACTCTTGAATTCTTTCGCATGACAAGCCGTCCAACGACTGTGAACAAAATAAATGTACAGTCATTTAAAAATCATACAATGAATGACATAGTTATGGCCCGGACAAGCTCATTTATGGCCATTTTTCACTTTTGAACTCCTAGTGTGACTTTGACCTTGGAGATATCGACATAATTCTTTCGCATGACACATTGTCCAATAATTGTTAACAAATGTACCAAGTAATTTTAAAATCTCACAATGAATTACAAAGTAATGGCCCGGACAAGCTCATTTATGGCCATTTTGATCTTTGAACTCAAAGTGTGACCCTGACCTTGGAGATATCAACATAACTCTTTCTCACAACCTGCGTCCAATGATGGTGAACAAATTTGCCAAATGATTTTTAAATCTCACAATAAATGATAAAAGTTATGGCCTGGACAAGCATTTGACCTTTGAACTCAAAGTGTGACCTTGATCTTGGAGATATTGACGTACTTTTTTTCACATGACACACCGTCCCATGATGGTGAACAAATGTACCAAGTTATAATAAAATCTAACGATAAATTAAATAGTTATGGTCCGGACAAACTTTCGGTTTAAAACACACTAAGTGACCCCGTTACCTAGTTTTCGACCCGACATGACCCATATTCAAACTTGACCTATACATCATCTAGATACAACTTGTAACCAAGTTTGGTGAAGATCGGATGAAATTTCAGGACAGACCGACGACCGACAGACAAAGTGACTCCTATATAGCCCCCATTACCAATGGTATTAAAATGGGGGTATAATGAAGACATTAAATAACTCAAAAAATGTAAAGAATACCAAACAAAAACTATAACAAGAGATATGTTTGTCAGAAACACAATGCCCCCTAATGCACCACTTTTGTTGTGACCTTTGACCTTGATTTTGAAGGATGACCTTGACCTTCCACCACTCAAAATGTGCTGCTCCATGAGATACAAATGCATGCCAAATATCAAGTTGCTATGTTCAATATTTAAAAAGTTTTGCAAAACTTTACTGTAAGGTTAAAGTTTAGTGTTGTTTTTTTTAACTTTGACCTTGAAGGATGACCTTGACCTTTCACCACTCAAAATGTGCAGCTCCATGAGATACACATGCATTCCAAATATCAAGTTCCTATGTTCAATATTTAAAAAGTGATTGCAAAACTTTACTCTAAGGTTAAAGTTTTGGGACAGAATGACGGAATGACAGACAGGTCAAAAACAATATACCCTCGATCTTTCAATCCGGGGGGCATAAAAAACAATTAAACTATGCACTAAATCTTAACTGACAAATTACATACTGAAATTACAACAAAATATGTATGAAGAAAACCTGAGCTCATATAATGAATATCAATGGGTGAAACATGCTCTAGTGATATGAGATGGGCTTCATCCTTATGCACAACATGAGAAAGAATATAAAGACGAAAACATTGTTTTCAAGGTTTAGAACTTTAGATATAAATTGTGCTGTGAATAAAAAAAAAAGTTGGAATATCAATTACCAACTCTAATATAGTGAGAAAAAAGAATTTCAGACTTGTCATAGATTGTATTGCTCTTCCAACATTAAAACCTCAATAATAACGTTGTACTTACATTGAAACACTTAACTCAGAATTGCTGTATAATATAAGCATGTTAATGAGCTGGTTTCATAGAAAACCAGACTTAATGTATGTGTGTAAAGTTTAGTCCCTAATAAGCCAGTGCATCCCACAAAAGGCTAATCAAGGAAGACACTTTCCATGTTCATGAAATTTTTCATTTAGAAGTTGTCTCTTCTAGATGAAAATCAAGTCTATGCAGAAAGTGTCACCCCAAATTAGCCTGTGCTCCTAAATATGTAGCACATTGGTGCTTCAAGTAATTATCAGATATTTGTTTATATATTTCTTTGGCAAGTTAATACATGTCTGTGTATTCTTTTCTAATTAAAACTTCCATCTTAAGATGTAGTTTGTAATAAAATGCACCAAAACCATGCTTTATAACTAGCAAAATTTATCCAAATGTTGTAATGGAATGCAAATATCTAACAATACCAAACAATTTATTATAAATACGCAAGGCATGTTACATCACTACTGTACATATACAATGATGCAGAATACATGTTGACAACAACTAAATAACCCCACTAACCACTGTCACATAAATCTCTAGAAATCTAGAACACCACACAGCACTGGTCAACTCCATCCCTGGTGTTAAATACACAAAATACATTCATGTATTCAATTCATGTAATTTAAGACTGATCATCACACACCAATCTTGTCAAATACAATTGGCATGAGAAAACATTAACATTTGCATGAATATTAATAAACATTTAATTGTAATTGTGTTGCCTTTTCTTATTTCCCCTGATGAAAACATGGCATGGCACAAATAAATGGAAAGTATTGTTTCCTTTATGAAATTATACAACCTCACTTTTCAACAATGCAGTCAAATGTTTAAGTCATTGGCAATGACACCTACCTGTAGTAAATGTATTGCTTCTTGATGATGTGAATTAAATTGGCTTTTTCATGCCTTACTAAATGGTATACGTTGGCAATGCCAAGATCTAAGAGATGATCAGCATATCTTGAGAGGAACTGGTCCTTCTTATCCTCATCATCAGCATCTCTCAACTGTTAAAGATAAATGAAAACAAGGGCTGTTTGTAAAACATGCATGCCCCCCATATGGGCTGTCAGTTGTAGTGGCAGCCATTGTGTGAATACGTTAATTTTTACTGTGACCTTCACCTTTGACCAGAAAATTAATAGGGGTCATCTGCCAGTCATGATCAATGTACCTATGAAGTTTCATGATCCCAGGCCTAAGCGTTCTTGAGTTATCATCCGGAAACCATCTGGTGGACGGACGGACCGACATGAGCAAAACAATTTACCCCCTCTTCTTCGAAGGGGGGCATTATAATAAATGTACTGTACTAAAAGTAATAATGAAATCCATGTCATATCATTTCTTTGTACACACAGTACTGTACTTTAATATTGGACTGCTATCAATAGGCCCCTGTACTGTATTTTCCAAGTGAAGTCCAATAATTTCTTCAAACTGGACTCCATAAAGCTTAATTACTTGATTGCAACAGGAAACAAGAGGGCCACTGGCCCTGAAGTGCTCATCTGAGGCAGTTCTGATCCACAAAGGAACTTATAGAGGACAAAAAATCAAAGCCTAATATCATAAAGTGAATGAACATTTTCTATATACCGGTAAATAACTGATAAGCCCATTCGCAGGTCAAATGTCATGGTGGGCCAACTGTTAATCTAAGGTGAGCTAATAATGCAAAAGTAGGTCACTGGGTAAAGATAAAGGTCATCTAAGGTCACCAATCAATTAAGCAATCCATATAGAGCAACTTGCCAAAATTTCAAATCAAAGGCTCAAAATATCATACACATTAAGGAAAAGGTCACTGAGTGAAGATTAGGGTCATCCAAGGTCAAAGTTCAATTGAACAAACTTTGTTGTACATGTTGCCCAAATACCAAAGCAGTTATACATTTAAGAGAAAAACTGTGCCATGTTTCGTTGTATTTGACCAAGCAGTATTGGAGAAGAAATTGTTTGAATAATGATGTAGACATCATCTAGATACAACTTCTGACCAAGTTTGGTGAAGATCGGATGAAATTTCGGGACATACCGACCGACAGACCAACAAAGTGACTCCTATATGGGGGTATAATAAAACAGATAAAAGTGTAAGTGCACAAAAACTTCAACCCAATGTGTGAGTGCGGACGCAAACGCCAACGCAAGGGTAAGATGGTAAGCTCTCTTTTTAATGCGTAATTGAGCTCAAAAGGTTACAGACGGACCGATGACGGAGATCACAAAATCATAAGAACTAAACATGAGCACTTGTAAGACGATCCTTGGAGGTACGCGCTTCAGACAATTCAATTTTTTTACATAATGGATTGTTTTCTACTTATATCTTTAACCTAAATGTACTTCAAATGTAATAGGTGATTGAAATTAAGAAATAATAAAAACTTAAATATTGTATCCCTACTTCCACATAGTCCTAATTTAATAAATTCTGGTTTAATTGTGGTAAATCAAGTGATATATAATGGGTACAAGAGCAATTAGAGTACTTTGATTGCTGCATGAACAGAAACATTCATTCAAAATTATCTTGTAGTCATACCTCTTGCAACATGTCGCATGTTGTTGCTGGCAGCAGATCTTCAAGGTCTTTCATCTTTGATGGTATGCCAACCATAAGGTTATACAGGTCAGGGTTAAGGAAATGGATGCCAGGCCCACCATGGACTAGAGACAATGCCACCAATCTTCCAATAATCCTATACTGGTCTGTGTCCATTAATGGAATGTTGTGTGAGAAGATTTTAGCAGTTTCTGGTCCCTCAAAGAAACAGTTGGAGTCCTGTAAGGCCTTCAGTGCTAATCTGTAAAGACACAAGAGAATCTGAGAAACATAGGTGATCTTGTTTTTCATCACATTAGATCCATATTAATATTAAACACTGTAAACATAAACAAACTTTCGGACAGACAGACAGACCAACCGACAAAGTGACTCCTATATAGCCCCCATTATCAATGGCTATGGGGGTATAAATATAACAGGAATTATCCAGTGATAACAGTGCAAAAAGTGAACTAAAATGACAAATTTATATATATTCAGTGAAAATGTATTTATCAAGATAATACAATTCTAACTTGACATAGATTTGGTTAAGATAAACAAGTATCCTTAAATATGGGTCATAATTGTGGTATCTTGAGGTTAGCGAGCCAACTGTTGACGCTTGTCACGATAGACATTGACCATAGACGTCATGCTCAGGTGAACTAATAATTTACCTAAAAAACTCTCTCCTTGGACCTCCCTGATCTTCTCCCATCTCTCCAGAAAACTTGACATAGAGAGATGATTTAAAGTTAATATTCTTTCTGTTCAAGCCTTTCAAGGCCGTATTTAAAACATCACTGCGCATGACCAGCAGTTTTGTTGTGTTGATGCTTTATCAACTGTCCCCACCTGGAATGCCTTAAGGACACTTTGCAGATTGTCTTCAGGGACAAGATCAGTTCTAAATATAAAGAGATCACTGTTAACAAACCATCAATTTTGAAATGTTATAATCAAGCAAATGCAAGATTTCATGATCACATACATGTACATTTACTGCAATGATATTGAAGGATCTGAAAGTGGTTTGACATAATTTATCTGTAGTCAAGCCAATGGCAATTAACTTTTATATCTGAAACCATAGGAGCTCCGAGCCAAGATCACCCTTTTTTCAGCTCTGTTTTGCATTTATACAATGACCGAAGAAGTAAACTCAACGTACATGATCATATTTTGCCCAATTACAAAAAACTTTTGTAATTTATCGCTAAGGTGTCGGACGACACAGTTCAACTGCTAAACAACCCTACCGGGGGCATAAAAAAACAATCTCGACGCTGAGCTCCTATGTCTTAAAATACATTTATAAAGAATGCAAACAATAAAAATGTTTTAAAAATGCAAGTATCGCTTAAAATACTTAAATGTTCACAAGGTTCTTCCAGATTTGACCTGATAAGTTTTTTGTTCCCATATGGTCGTTTTCCAAAAACACCCTTTAGTTGCTAACATCTATATAGCTATTTCTAAGGCTTTCACATATGGTATTTGATAAGTTTTGCGCACATAAGCAAACACAAGCTTACTGAATATCTGGTAGATTTACAATTGCTTCAGAGGTTTCAAGGCTCTCAATCAAAGCAATCTGAAGTTCCTCATCTTCACTATCCAGTATTTCCACCATATCAGGTACTGGCTGAGTTTGATGATGTTGTGTTTCACTGAAAAAGCATATATATAACAAATGCAAATGTAAGAACTATAATTTTCAAAGGCATGAAATAAAGAATACTTAATGGACATGAAATATGCTTTTATATATGTTGCTATCATTTTTTTTATACAATTAAAAGGTATACAAACTATACAGTTGGCATCATGTGTATAACTGTGTCACCTTCATATCTAAATGAATGTATCTTCATCAAATTGTAATTTAAATTATCTACGTTTATCAAAAAACATGATAATGGATCATATTGAAAACGTTTGCATTGTGATAACATGACAACTCCTTTACATTAAAGTTTTAAAAGAGGAACTAAACAGTGAAACAGCTTGCAATCAAGGATTCTTTCTGAAAATGTAATTTAAAGCAGTCATTAACCAGTCATATGAAGTTCCTATTAAAGACAACTCAAAAAAGATGATCACAATAGATTTCCATGAGAACAAGGTGGGCAGAAAATATAAACTGGAAAAGGAACAAGAGGGCCATCAGGCCCTAAGGCGCTCACCTGAGAGCAAAAGGAACTAGACTATTCTGAAACTAGAGTGTTAACAAGGTTTTACTACATAGCCATATAAGGAAAAATGCCACGCCCCCTTGCGGCCATGTTTTTTAACAGATCTCAACCATTTTCGAACTCAGCCCAGATATTATTATTTCAAATATTCTGACCAAGTTTCATGAGCATTGGACCACAAATGTGACTTCTAGAGTGTTAACAAGGTTTTACCATACAGTAAAGCCATATAAGGAAAACTGCCCCGCCCCATGGCGGCCATGTTTTTCATTCAACTGGAACCATTTTCGAACTCGTCCAAGATATTATTGGGACACATGTTTTGCCCAAGTTTCATTAAGATTGGACTAAAAATAGGACTTCTACAGTGTTAACAAGGTTTTACTATAGCCATATAAGGAAAACTGCCACGCCCCCTAGCGGCCATGTTTTTCAACCAACTGGAACCATTTTCAAACTCGTCCAAGATATTATTGGGACACATGTTCTGAGTAAGTTTCATGAAGATTGGACAATAAATGTGGCCTCTAGAGTGTTAACAAGGTAAATGTTGACGCCGCACGACGCACGCCGCACGACAGACAAAAGGCGATCACAATAGCTCACCATGAGCACGTTGTGCTCAGGTGAGCTAAAAACAAATAACTAGAACTCTACGAGCCGGATGTGTCGCCTGATGGGCAATAACTTAAAAAGTATGAGAGCAAATAATTATGGTTCCTGTGCACTGCACTTCCCCTCAATGAGATCTATACATTTATCAAGTTTCAAGTCAATATCACAAATACTTTTAAAGATATACCCTGCAAAAAAATAAGTATTCAAAAAAATCAAAGGGCAATAACTCAAAAAGTAGGGAAGCAAGAGTTATGATTCTTGTGCACTGCACTTCCCCCTTATGAGATCAGTACATCTATCAATTTGCAAGTCGATATCTTAAATACTTTTAAAGATATACCCTGCAAAAAAATTAAGAATTTCAAATAACAAAGGGCAATAACTCAAAAAGTAAGAAAGAAAGAGTTATGGTTCTCGTGCACTGCACTCCCCCTCATTGAGATCTATGCATCAGTGAAGTTTGAAGTTGATATCTCAAGTACTTTAAGAGTTATGCCCCAGACAAAAAAACAGGGGACGCCGCCGCAGCACTGATTACATTGTAACACCTATATGTCTCCTGACCATAGTCAGACGACACCAAAAAAGGAAAAAAGGAAATGCAACATGAACAACAATACCTATATCTTGGTCTCTGTGAATGTCTCCTGCTCTATTTAAGACATAAACATAATTGAATTTCAATATGCCAGAACAGGCATTTTTTTTCAAATTGGGAATGACACATTCCCAGTTTGAAATCTTTTCTATGACCCACCTAAATATATATGACAAATTTATTTGAGGTAAGAAGACCAAACATCTAATTTAGAAGTTGTCTTGACAATCAGAAAAATACCAATTTGATGCATTAGATGTTAATCATGAACTTTTAATTGAAGGTAATCGAACGCTAATGTTCTGCGCGTGAAAAAAATATGCTTTAATAGTCTAAATAATGGTATTCCCCATAGGCGCTTGGAAACTGTGGGGAGGGTAAATGGGTTACTATATGTCCTAATATTAAGATCCATGCCAAAACCATGTATACTACATCATTCTTTAAATCTTAATTTTAGGTCATAAACCAGTAGTAACTTATTTTACCATCCCCACACCATACCAGCCCCATATGGTATAATTCACAATGGTTGACAGAAAGTTTCCAGCTGAAAGATATAATATGGCATATCTGATGTGAAAATCAAAAATGTAAAAAGTTATAAGAAACAACCCTTTGTTACTCAGATAATACTTTAAAATAATGAATAAATAACATTTCTTGGCTTTTTAAAGAAAGCTTTAAGGGGTGTTGCGGCAGTTTATTTAACCGAAGATATATTTATGGCAACACCGATGCTATTATCACAACCCAATAGTTTTGTTATCAGAATCATCACACATTTATGACCGAGTAGGTTCATAATAGGTACTCAGTGGTTCGATCCCAGGTGCGGTAAACTTTTTTTTATTCTTTTTTTCTTTCTTTTATTTCACTCTTGTTTTTTTCCTGGAGCTCTTTAGTCCTGTTGTTTACATTAATAAATTTAAAGCATTTAATCACAAACTCCAAAACATGCCGAAATCTGTCAACAAGTCCCTGTTATGGAGGATTAAGGTCGAGTTTGATACTGTATGGTCTTATGTTTGTGATTAAATATTGTATTAGTGCTGTGTTTTAGTAAGCCGTTGTGATCCCAATTAAGATTGTAAACAATCTATAATGTTTATGCATAACAGTCTGTGTACCGGTACTTGGGTTTCGCCTAATTGCTGTATTTTAGGAAATTTGACATAGACGGTAGGGATAGTTGAACAAAAAAATCTCTGTTAAAAGTGCGGTGACCCCCCTTTTTTATTTTTGTTTTATGATAACAATACGTAGATGAACATATTTGAGCAGTTTCGCAAAAAGTTATTAGATAGAACTTTTTTAACTTCCATTTTTGTGTTAAAATAGTAAAAAAAAATACGTTTTTTTGGGTGACATAAAAATTATAAAAATTAAAATTTCTTAAAATTTAACTTGTGTTCTCCATTTTTTGGTAGTTTGTGGTTTAATTAAATGGTATATGATATATATAAGCTTATATAATATCAATATGTTGCCAATTTCATAGGTTATTAATCATTTTTATGCAATTAGAGATTTTTCAGTTTTAATGAAAAAGTACATGTTATATAATGGTGAATAAAATCAAAACAAGGCCGGTGACCCTATGTTTTAATTTCATTTTTCATATAGTATTTGTATGTAGTACTTGAATATAAATTTTGAGCAAAAGTTATTAGATGGAAAAAAATCAGCAAAACTGCAGCAACACCCCTTAAAAGAACTACATACATCATCTTTACATGAACATGTAGTGTTGTTTAAAAAACTTGGTGTTTTTTCTATAAACTTAAAGATATTTGAACACACGTAGTTCAATTCAGATGCCATGAATTTAATGATACAGATAGTTAATTTTGATGCCAGTGAAAATGATTATTTTCATCAAAATACATGTACTAATCACCCAACAAGAGGGCCTGAAAGGTCCAAAGTCGCTCACCTGAGATAAAAAGAAATGACCTGTTCTTTGCAGCCCAAGAAATCAATGGAACAAATGTTCTAACCAAGTTTCATTAAGAATGACCAGAAAATGACCCCCTGGCGGCCATGTTTTTTAACAGACCTGAACGATTTTTGAACTCGTCCAAGATATCATTAGGACAAATCTTCTGACAAAGTTTCATGAAGATCTGACAATAAATGTGCCCCCCTCCCCCCCCCCCGGGCAGGGTCAAAGTTGACCCCAGAGGCATTATTTGAACAAATTTGGTAGAGGTGTATTAGATGTCATTACATACCAAATTTGGTAGCCCTAGGCCCAATGGTTATGGATAAGAAGATTTTGAAAGTTTTCACAAAATAGGCCTTATATAAGCAAATTTTCAATTTTGTGACCCCTGGGGCAGGTCTAATTTGACCCCCAGGGGCATAATTTGAACAAATTTGAAAGAGGTTCATCCCAGGAACATCCTGAGAAATTTCATCAGAATTGGACCAGAAGTTTAGGAGCAGAAGATGTTTAAAGGTAAAGTTAACGCACGGACGCACGACGGACACAGGGCCATGTCATAAGCCCCGCTGGCGTTTGGCCAGTGGAGCTAAAAATCATTGTTTGGTGAATCAATTATCCGCCTGTCGACATTACAACATATATTTAAATATGGGCAGGAGAATATTTAAATATGGGCAGGAGACTATAATTTTAATGTGAAGGTAAAGATTTATTTCACATGTACATGAAATCATCTTTTATCTTAATTGTTTTAAACTTACAGCAAAATAAATACAAGCATAGTGAGTGCAATTTTTTATCTGTGAAAAAGCTTCATTGCAAAAAATTTGGAACTTACCAAACTGAGTCTCATATGTACAGTTGGTGTGCCTGCATCAACATAACTGTTGTTTGTCTGTGAAGATGGATGGGCAGTCTGTGAAGATGGATGGGCAGTCTGTGAAGATGGATGGGCAGTCTGTGAAGATGGATTCGCAGTCTGTAAAGATGGATTCGCAGTCTGTGGAGATGGATTCGCAGACGATATTGTACTGGGTTGTAAAGGCTGGTGACGATTAATTGAAAAAAAATTATTTAGTGATTTCAAAAAGTCAAAATTTCATGCTTTTATACTAAAACAGTCTTTATATGTCTTAACATCAAGTATAATTTAGTTTGAAAACTAATAAATGGGGTAACTCATGGATATGTCCATAATTCTAACGATTTCTGTTTAAAAAATTCAAAAAGTGACTCTCCTAAGATTACATTTTCCACTAAGTATTACAATACAGATTTTGTTTATAAGTATTTTATATTAAAATATAATGTGAATTTTCTTGAGAAAACATGATTTAACGTTTATCAGTAATTAGTCAGTTCATTTGCTGATTTATCTATATAAAACAAGAGGGCCATGATGGCCCTTATCACTCCACTGCTGAAAAAAGGCTGAAACAAATATTCTTGGCATGTGCAAATACTTAAATATAGGCTCTATTTAAGCACATGTACACTTTTGTGACCCCCTTGGCTGGGTCAAATTTAACCCAAGGGGCATAACTTAAGCAAACTTTGTAGAGGACTACTATATCTCACTACATACAAAATGTTGTAGCCCTAGGTCCTAGAGTTAAGTACAAGAATATTTTAAAAGTTTTCACAAAATAAGCAAGATATAAGCGTATATAATGTTCAATTTTGTGACCTGCGGGTCAGGGTCAAATTTGAACCAAAGGGCATGATTTGAACAAACTTGGTAGAGGAGTATAAGATGTTACTGCATACCAAATTTGGTAGCCATGGTCGGAATGGTTTTAGACAATAACTTTTTTTAAAGATTTCACAAAATAGGCGCTTTATAAGGGTTTATTCAATTTTATGACCCCCGGGGCAGGGTCAAAGTTGACCCCAGAGCCATTATTTGAACGAATTTGGTAGAGGGTTATTAGATGTCACTACATACCAAATTTGGAAGCCCTAGGCCCAATGGTTATGGACAAGAAGATTTGTAAAGTTTTCAAATAATAGACCCTATATAAGCATATGTTCAATTTTGTGACCCCCTGGGCAGGGTCAAAATTGACCCCAGGGGCATAATTTGAACAAATATGGTAGAGAACTATTAGATGTCTCTACATACCAAATTTAATAGCCCGAGGCCCAATGGTTATGGAGGAGAAGATTTTGAATGTTTTCACAAAATAGGCCTTATATAAGCAAATTTTCAATTTTGTGACCCTCGGGGCAGGGTCAAATTTTACCCCAGGGGCATAATTTTAACAAATTTGAAAGAGGTTCACCCCAGGAACATTCCTGAGAAATTTCATCAGAATTCGACCAGAAGTTAAGGAGAGGAAGATGTTTAAAGGAAAAGTTAACGCACGGACTCAGCCACGCTCGCAAAACGGACACAGGACCATGACATAAGCCACACTATCCGACTGATTCCCAACACTAGCTATGTAACATAGGGGGAAAAACAATGATTACAATTAATAAGAAGCAATGATCCTTTAACAATGTTTGATGCCTAGTATTTCAGCTCTTTTCACATATTTTCACTAATTTTATTATGATTCATTAGGATAATGTTAAAACATAGACTTCTTGTGCACAGTGTTTTTTTTCACCATTTTGGGAATGGGGCCAGGTCCCTTTAAATTTGGGAAATATCGCGTTCTTTTGAGTAAATTTGGGAAATTAATTTTATTGATTTTATTCTTACAAATAGTTTGAAATTGATAATAGTAGAGATTTCAATATTATATTAGGTCCAGCTTTTAGAGCTTGACCTTGAGATAATTAACATCCTAAGACTGATAAAAACAAGAGGGCCAAGATGGCCCTAGTTCCCTCACCTGAGAGGAGTCGGTTCATTCAATCTTTACCAAACGTCAAACTTGACCTAGATATTGTCCAGACAAACATCATGGACAAGTTTCATCATTGTTGAGCCAAAACTCTGGCGTATGGAGTGTTTACTAGGTTTTTGTAAGATTTGACCTGGTGACCTATATTTTGACCCCTCATGACCAAAGATCAAACTTTGCTTACAAAAATAAATATTATGATCAAGATTCATAAAATCTGAAACAAAATTGTGACCTCTAGAGTGTTTTCAGGGAATTTGTATAATATAATGAAAATATTGACAATTTTAGGGCAATAATTTTGTCATTTATTATGCGATTTTGCTTATTATCAAACTTGACTGAGATCTTGTGGCCATATAGCTTCTCAGCAACTTTGATAAAGAATGCTTGAGAAATGTGAATGCTAAAGTGTTTACAAACCAAATGTGGACAGAGGGACAGCGGACAAAGACCAACCCTAAAACCTCACCCGATCAATCAGGTGAGCTGAAAAGTGTGTTTTTTTTTCACCAAACTGAGCCATTTTCCAACTTATCCAAGATATTAATAAAACCAATGTATTGACTAAGTTTCACGATGATTAGGCAAAAAATATGACTTCTAGAGTGTTCACAAGGTTTCTCTATAGTCATATAAGGAAAACTGCCCCCACCCTGGCGGCCAAGTTTTTTTAACCAATCAGGACCATTTGAAAAAAAATGTACAGAATTTAAACCCATTGTCTTTTTCGGAAAATCATTTTTCGGTAACATCTATACACTGCATAGCACAAACCTGAAGGCGAAGCCACACGATTCCCTTGAAGCCATATAGGTCCCTGATGGGACCAGTCAACGGAACCAATACACGACCAACCATTTTGTACATACAAAACCGCGCTTGCTCATGTCCAGGATACAGGTCATGCAATGCATGCTGGACCTCCTGGGTAGTACTATGGATGGGCAGGGACACGGGCCGGGCCGTCCCACTTGGGTAACCTGCAAAAAATGTTAACTTCCATCTCAACTAATGAATATGTAAAACGGTATGCCCTTTAAACTTGACATATTTTCTTCATAATATTTTCTTTTCGTTCGCTTCAGAAAAAAGACTAGTTGCGTGAAAAGAAAAATAATACACAGGAAAAAGTGCCCCATATGAAATTCATACGTTTGGGCTTTCATATGATTTTCATATAATGTTAAACGTTTGAAATTCATTTGTGGGAAATGAACGTACGGTTAACATGCATGCATTTTTCATGTACATATATTTCATATGAATCTTCACGTATTAAACTCTTTAACGTATAATTCATACGTTAAAATATTTAATATGTTTTCATTAAAAAATTAGGGCACTTTTTAACTAGACATAGTTAAGCATATGAAATTCATACTTTAAACATAAAGTTTGATTTTCATATGCTAAATTTAAATTAACCTACGAGAAACAAAAAATCGGATAGACAAGTTTGTATAAAACATGAACAAGACAAACTTACAAAGGCCACATTGGGGAGCTTGAACCGGTTTTATGGTGTACCCAACCTCACTCTAAATCCCAATGACAATGTGCTCCCAATTACAAGGTGACATTAGATGTAGATCTAACTTCGAATAACATGTGATTTCATACATATTTCATAAGTGGTACTATTCTTATGAAATATGTATGAAAATGTATGTATGTATTTCACACGGGGCACTTTTTCCTGTGTATAAATATTACATTTTTATATTTTAGGAAATAATCTGTAAAACAAGTAATCAATTTGTTGGGGCCTTACTGTAGCTCTAATTAATATCAAATGTAAATGAAAACCTCAGTTGTAATTGTATCATATTTCTTCATTTATTTATAAATTTTATGAGAAAAATATACGATACACCTAACTTTTTATTTTGCGTATTTGTAATGACGCAGTGACCTGTGGTCAACCATTACAATCCCTTTTGATATCACAATTGACATAAAAATTATACCATTCAGTAGAAGAAGGGTCAATCTATATCATGCAAAAAACAAAATGTGGTTATCTCTTGAAACCTCAAAAACAGATAGCGGTTGACATTACATATTGAAGCCCCCTAGTATAAAGACCCAATGGGACAGTAAATTCCATGAATGGTGTTCTTTAGACTTTCGCCTTTATAGGTGCAATTATTTGTGTTTAGTATATAATAAAGCATGATGTGAATGGTAGCAAAACAGTCGCCAACAAGAGATGTGTTCGTCAGAAACACAATGCCCCCCCCCCCTACTGCGCCACTTTGAAATAAAATTTCTATTTATCATTTGGCAGGTATAGAAATCATCTCCCTTTAAAGCTTATTACTTCTCTTGGAATTGGTCCAATCCTACCATGGGGGGGGGGGTCTGTAGACAGTCAAAAATGACCAAGTCAGACATCACTGACAACCAAGGCCTGTGGTTTATCAAAGAGATCATAGCCAGAGTTCATCATGTATCTATGGACATAAGTCCACAGGTATGTAATCAGTAATTTATAAATATACCTATGCATATCAATTAAGAATGCTATTTTACACATTCTTGGTAAATGTTACCAGTTAAAACTGTCTTAATCCACAGATTTCTCCATTTAAACTTTAACTCGTGCTGTTGTGAAAGTATTGCAGCCATATTGATTTTTACGTTGCCCGGTTACATTCAGCTAAGCTGCAGGCTACATAGCGTTATTCTATTGCTTTTAAAGTATTAATTTAAAGAAAATTGTACCCGATTGGAAATGGTAGGAAACGGCCATTTGTGATCTTTATATTTCCTTATGATATTGTTGTTGTTACTATTATATTGTATTATTTAATCTTGCCAACAACTTGTATTTCTTGGCATTACATTTGAGCACCTGTTTCCGGCGCATTATTTATTGCGCCTGGCACATTATTTATTGCGCCCAGCACAATAATTATTGTGCTCGGCGCAATATTCGTTGCGTCGGGCACATTGTATCGTGTGCTCGGCACAGGGCGCACCGCGCCGTGTGCGGTGCACCCTGTGCTCGGCACAGGGCGCAGTGTGCCATTCAAAGTACTATATAAGGCTAGGAGATTCTGATGAAAAAAAAAGTAACATCCATGAGTAACATCTTCCACGTGACTTTTGCTCAATATTTTAAAGTAAGATAAACATTGTTGAAATAAA